>PVJX010004933.1:12588-70088 GCA_004027295.1 Dolichotis patagonum
GTAGTTAGGGCTTTAGCTTAGTTCAATCCAGAACGAGTAAGATTCTTTTTTTTTTTTTTTTTTTTGGTATGGGGGATTGAACTCACGACCTCGTGCTTGCCAGGCAGGCGCTTAAGCCACTGAGCTAAATCCCCGGCCCCTGAGAACGAGTAAGATTCTTTCCTCCTGGCTGGGGGTACAGCTCAGTGGTAGAGCGCTTGGTAGCATGCAGGAAGCCCTAGGTCAAGTGCACACTTCCACAACATATATAAAATTGGAATGATACAGAGGTTAGCATGGCCCCTGCACAAGGATGACATGCAAATTCACAAAGCCCTAGGTCAGATCCACCGCACTGCAAACAAAACAACAAAAGACATTTTCCTTCCTTTGATGAATGAGAATGAATTTTCTCACCAGATACGGATGGTCACTTGGGCAAGGCCAGGAGTCTCCCAGCTTTGCTGGGACAGTCTACCTCCATGAACCCATTTCCCCAGGAAATGACTGTAAGACCTCTGCAGATGCCAGGATTCAAGCCCTGGACTCTGGGGAGCAGAACAAGGCAGCACTCTTAATCGCTGGATCCAAAGGCCTGATTAGCGGGTGGGGGTTTATGCGAAGGCCAAAGTAGGTCCTCTCTTTGCGTCAGGCCAGCTGGTTGCTGGTGCTCTCCAGCCCAGGAGAAATGAAATGAGGTATTATTATTCCTCCCTCTACATACCTCCACTCCGCAGTTCCTGTGCCTAACCTGGGGTTGGCCACACAGGAACCTCCAATCAGTGGATAATACCATCCTCCCTCTGTGTCCCTTGGTATCTATAGGGAGTTCATTCCAGAACCCCTAGCAGATAACCAAAACCCTTGGGTGCTCAATCCCTTATAGAAAATGGTGCAGTACTTGCATATAACCTACGTATAGCCTCTAAATTATTTCTATGGCAAGCCACAGAGGCACATGCCTGTAACCCCAGCTACCCAGGAAGCTAAGGCAGGAGGATCACAAGTTTGAAGCCAGCCTAAATCATTTCACAAGGAGTGAGAAACTTATGTACCCCAAAATAAAAAATAAAAAGGGCTCAGTGGCTCAGCACCCCTGGGTTCAATCCCCAATACTAGAGAGAAAACCCCTATAGACTATATGTAATAACTTAATACAATGTAAATACTGTGTAAATGTTATACAGTACTGCGTTATTTTGGAAGTGACATGGAAAAATGTTTGTGCAGTATAGATCCAAGGTTTTTATATGTTTTTTATTGTTGGGGTATGTATGTGTGGGGGTTATTTGTTTTGAGACAGGCCTTTGCTAAATTACCCAGGCTGGACTTGCATCTGCATTCCTCCTGTCTCAGCCTCCCAGAGTGCTGGAATTACAGCCATGTGGCACCTATGGCAGCCTGTTGGATAATACCAAGCCCCAGGGAGCCTGTGGACCTCCATTCCCTGCCTTGTGCCTCTCTCTGAACTTTTCTAGTTGTCTGTCCGGCAGCCATATTTTCAGGTTGGCCTTCCTAGCTGGTCCAGTTCAGTAGATCACCCCATGGACAAAGCTACATCTACCCAGTCTCCAGTAGAGCCTGGACCAGAACTTTGTTCCGAAGTTGGGGGTTGTGAGCATGCACTCAGGAAGCTGTCCGCACACAGGTAGTCTGCAAAGCACCTGTCCAACCTGTCCCACAGACAGTCCTCCGAGAGTCCGGCCACTGTCTGTCTATCTCTGTATCTTCTGTAGGATGCAGCCCCAGGGCTGGGTCGGTGCCTGCACTCAAAGTCACAGAGCTAGGGAATGACAAGTGTGACGGCCTCTAAAGAGAGTCCTTCCATTTATTCCTTCTTTGTGTGTGGCTTGTTGTCCCCTCTGCCCCAGGTGTTTATTTCCTTCCCCTTGAATCTGGGCCGAGACTGCTTTGATAATAGAGGAAAAGTGCACTGCTGGCCATAGAGGTGGCATTCTGGGACTTCTGAGCTCTGGCCTTCACAGGATTAGCAGCTCCTGTTTCCTTCCTCCTGAAGTGCATCTTCCGGGAGGGCTTGGCTGCCACGTGGAGAAGAATGTGGCCCCGGCCTGCACGGAGCTCGCACTTTCACCTGTCTCAGCTTCCCACGCACCACCAGACATGGCACTGCCTGACCAGCCCACAGTACCAGGAAAAATAATGAGTCGTTATTTTCTGCTGGAAGCATTAGGGTAACAGGTTATATAGCCACCGGTCCCTAAAATGGCAGGTTTTCTAGTTTCCCCTCCACTGAACTTTGCTGAAGATCCACTTTTTCCAGCAGGGATCCACCCAAGCAGGACCAAACAGGCACAACTGATCCATCGGTCCCTGGATGTCCACCGAGCAGAGCTGTTGCTGCCCAGGACCCTCATCAGAAATCCTGAGTGCCTACCACAGCGAGATCATCCTAAGGGAAAGACAGATCCCCAAAGGCTATAGCTGAGGAGGGAGTCTGCCTTCTTTGGGGGCTTTGGAGAAGGCCTGGTACCCATGAGCCCTCTCTGCCCCCTTGAAGCATCAAAATAAGAGTACATGCCAACCCATAGAAGAGTGAGGAAAAGGTATGAGAACTAAACACTGCACAGGGGAGGAAAGGAAATACCTAACCTGCTAACCCCAAGTATGAAAAGCAATCTAACATGAGGCCACACACTCTCCAGGTTTCACTGACCGTCCCGCTCGTTAGCAGCGTCAGTTTAGAGCCTGCTGCTGGCTGTGGAAGGTGATAGAAGGGAATCGTGCCCGGCTGCTCCTGGGCTGAAGGAAGAGGCTCCCTGGCCTTTCACTCCCATTAACTTTAGCAGTGAATGATGAAGAAGCCTCTTCAATTTTTAATGAAGGCTGGGCTGTGTCTCTCATTTTGTGGATGAGCAGACAGTACATGGTGGCTGAGGGGACACTGGGTGTGGCCCCTGCCACACCGATCCAGCATCATTGAAGTTGTATCTGCTCCATGACAATAACCAGCACATAAACCTGCAATGGAAAGGTGTGTGGCTTTATGTGATCTCCTCTGCCACTGTGTCACAGACCACCCTCAGACCTTGGTGGCTTCCAGCAAGAATAATTTGCCTTTCCACCGTGGATTAGGTGAGCAGTTGCTCTGCTGGGTCGGGTTGAAACTGTTTTCTGCTGAAGCCTGGCTCAGCTGGAGGCCTAAATGGCCACTGGCCACGTCTGGCAGGCTATGCTGGCCTCAGCCTCCGTCACTGGGCTGCTGTCCTCAGGGTTCATGGGACAGCGGTTATAAGATGGTGGAGGTACAAGGTACCTCAGTTTCAATTTACACAACTTGTACATCATGTTTGCCACATTGTTTCATCAAAGCAAACTATGTAGCCCCCCATATATGGGTGGCTGGGTTTGACCCAACCTTGGATGAACAAGGCTGCAAAGAATTCGTGATTAGATTTATTCATGTTGCCCAGACTGGCCTCGAACTTGTGACCTTTCTGCCTCAGCCTCTCAAGCGCTGGGATTACAGGCCTGTGCCACCACGCCTGACTCAATTAATCCTAATTTTAATCCTCTCTCCTCCCTCCTCACTCCCAGAACTTCCTATTCCCTGCTTTATTCTTCTCCCTGGTACAGTACTTCTCACCATGCCAGAGCCTGTGTTTGTTTATTTAAGAAGGAAAGCGCCCCAGGCCAGGGATCTGCGCTGCTCGGTTTGCGGCCCTAATCAAAGAGCCGTAACACTGCCTGGCACGCCATGTATATACTAGGTGCTCAGTGAGGCTTTGTTGAGGGCACAAAGGACTGGATGTGTCCAAAGCCACATAAAGGGGAACATGGCCTGATTTCTGCCTGCCCAGAGAGCTGGGTTCCCCAGCCAGCTCACAGCGCTTAGTCAAGCTTTAGAGCATCTGTGACATGCAGAAGTCGTACATTTAACACGGTATAGAGTGAAGATACACAGACAGCCAGGAAACAAGAGTTAGACTCCATACGCTCCCTCCTGGGAGCAAGCCTACAAAGATGGCACAGGGGACCTGGGGGGACCCACCCAAGGTAACTCCTCCAAGGAGCAACCACAGTGTAGCCTAGGACTGCTGGTGACTCACAGCAGGGGCTCCGAGAGGAACGGTTTCAAGAATCACTAGTATTTAGGTTTTTAAAAATTATTTTTATTTTCACAGCAAAACTGAGTGGAAAACAGCGTTCCCATATCCCCCTACCCCAATCCCTCCCAGCACCCCTCGCCCAGGGTGCATTTGTTACCTCTGCTGAACCTATACTGGCACCTCGTTATCCTAGGGCCTCCCTGCTGGTGCTGCGTGTTCCATGGGTTTCCACTCGTGGGTAATGACATGTATCTTTCACTACAGCAGCAGACAGAAGAATCTCAGCTCCCTAACTGTTGTCTCTGCTCTATCAGTTCATCCTGCCTTCTGCTCGGCTCCTGGAAACCATTGATCTTTTTGCTGTCTCCGTAGTTTTGCCTCTCCCAAACATCACACAGTTGGAATGATACAGTATGTAGCCATTTCAGGTTGGCATCTGTCTTAATCTACTTCACGCCACCATAACAGAATGCCGCAAGACGAGGTAATCTTATTTTTTTGAGACAAGGTCTTGCTATGTCATTCTGGCTGGCCTTGAACTCTAGCCAATCTGCCTGCTTCAGTCTCCCAAGTGCTGGAATTACGGGTGCCAGGTGGGGTAAATTATGATACACAAAAGTTTAGTGTCTCATACTTCTAGTGGTTGGGAAGCCCACGATCAAAGGGCCTGGCATCTGGCAAGTGCCTTCTTGCTGCTTTATGGCATCTCACAGTAAAAGGACAAAGAGAAGGCAAGAGGCAGCCAAACAGATCCTTTGGTATGGACCCTGCTCCCAGGACAACAGCAACCCACCGAGGCTGCAGGCCCCCGGCCCTCTTCCGGGAACCTCCACACTGGGGTGAAGCTCCCAGCCTGCGAGCCTTCTGTACAGCTCCTTGCACTTCATGGCATAGATGGAAGGTTCTTCTGCGTTCTCACGACTTAGTAATTCATCCCTCTCACTGGGTCACAGTTTTAGGGTCACAGAAAAATTGAGTGCAAAGCACAGAGAGTTAATTACCATATGTCCTCTGCCCCCAAACAAGCACAGCTTCCCTCCGAGCCAGGATGGAGCAAATGGAAAGATCCACGTTTTAAGGACGTGGGAAATGCTTGTTCCACAACAGTTAGGACACTGCAAATCAGGATACTGCAAAACATACAAACTAAAAAATGAGTCTGATTCTCCCATCCAGCTCCATTTATATTTGTTTGTTTTTATATTTGTTTTTGATTTGCAGTATTAGCCATATATATATATATATATATATAATTTTGTCTTTTTTATTTTTATTTTATTTTATTGTATTTATTCATTGGTCTTTTTGAGACAGGGTCTCTCTATGCAGTTCAGGCTGGCCTTGAGCTCACTTTGTGGCCTAGGCTGGTCTCAAACCCTCAACAATCCTCCTGCCTCAGCCTCCCAAGTGCTGGGATTACAGGCATGAGCCACCATGACCGGTTTGTTTTGTCTTTTTTAAACAGGGTCTCACTATGCAGTTCAGGCTGGTCTGGAACTCACAACGATCCTCCTGCCTCAGCCTCCCAAGTGCTGGGATTATAGTGTTCGCCATCATGCCCAGTTGTAGTATATTAGCTATTGAACTGAAGGCCTTCACACTGAGCTACATCCCCATCGCTTTTTATTTCGGAGACATGACCTTGTTAAATCAGTAATTACCCAGGCTGGGCTTGAATTTGTGCACCTGCTGCCTCAACCTCCCAAAGTGCCAGGACTTGAGGTGTGTGCCACCATGCCTGGCTAACCTAGTGCTTATGTTCTATATTTGATGAATTTCATCAAACAGACTTTTTTTTTTTTTTCATCTTTTTGAGACAAGGTCTCCCTATGCAGTTCAGGCTGCCTTGGGCTCACTTTGTAACTCCGGCTGGTCTCAAACTTGCAACAATCCTCCAGCCTCAGCCTCCCAAGTACTAGGATTACAGGAGTATGCCACCACGCCCGGCACCATCAAACTGACTTTTAAAACTATTTTATGTGTCACTAAAAAGAAAAACAAAAACTAATTAGTTGTAAGATTCCATCAGTTGGAATAATTGCCGTCCCAATTTCTGATTTATTAAAATGTGCAAAAGCCATCAGACCTCAGAAATATATTGCATTGTTTTATACTCACATGAACACATTCTCCTCGATGTGCTTTTAAAACCTTTCCTATCTTTTCAGTAAATGGTGCTGGGAAAACTAGCTATCCGTAGGAAAAAGAATGCAGTGAGATCATTTTACATCATATACAAAAATTAACTCGAACAGATTAAAGATGTAAAAATAGGTCTATAACTAAAGCAACCTACAGAATGGGAGAAAATACTTGCAAATTTTTTATCTAATCAGAAACACTTAAGATAGATTTTAAAAATATAACTCAATTTGGGGCTGGGAATTTAGCTCAGTGGCATAAGCGCCTGCCTGGCAAGTGCAAGGTCATGAGATTGATTCCTGGTACAAAAACAAACAAACAAACAAACAAACAAAAAAAAATATATATATATATATATAAACTTAAAAATAGAGTTGGTGCACACCTGTAATCCCAGTACTTGGGAGACTGAGGCAGGAGGACTGCTGTGAGTTCAAGGCCAGCCACGTATGGGTTGCATAGTGAGTTCAAGGCTTCTTGAACTACATAGCAAGACCCCATCTCAACAAAACAAAAAAGGGAAAGGGACTTGAATAGACATTTCTCCAAAGGCAATATGCAAATGGACGGCAAGTATGTTCAACATCACGCATCATCGGAGAAATGCAAAGCAGACCCACAATGAGATAGCACCAACATCCATTAGGATGACCACTATTCAAAAGAAAAATCAGACAACTACTGACAAGGATGTGAAGAGACCAGAACTCTTGTGGACTGTTAGTAGCAACGTAAGGGTGGTAAAACCAGTGTAGTAAACTGTATGAGAATTTTAGGTCCTGCTTGATGGGGCATATCTGTAATCCCAGCACTCTGGGAGGCTGAGGCAGGAGGATTCCAAGTTTGAGCCCAGTCAGGGCAAGTTAGTGACTCAGCAAGACCCTGTTTCAACAAAACAAAACAACAAAAACAAAAAAACTGGGCTGTAACTCAGTGTGAAGGCCTTGGGTTCCATTTTGAGTACTGCTGCCCCAAAAGGGTGAGATACACAAACAATGGAATAAAATTCACCCTGACAAAGGAAAGAAATCCTGCCACATTTTACATGCGTGAAAATTTAAAACACTACGCTAGGTGAAATAAGCCAGTCACAATAGATACCCTGTGTTTTAGGTGAGATAAGTAGTATCGTTATTTCCATCCTGGTGGAAGAAAATGAGAAAGGTCGTTGGATGGGTAGGGTTTCAGTTGTGACAGGTTCTCCCCTGTCACTGCCAAACACACTGCGCACAGCGAATACTACTGCATGTACACCTAAAAAGGTTAAGATGATGAACTTTGTGATTTTTTTACACACGCGCGCATGCGCAAAGCTTTCCTTATTTTCTTCCAGATCGCCACAACTTACATTTTTAAAAAGTTCCAGGTGTCGCCCAGGATGAACTTGGTGAGCTGGGCAGGGTCAGTGTCCCTCCCGCAGGCTGGCAGGCGTCACGAGGAAGCTGGCGAGGGTCCGTCAGCCTGTCCCAGGCAGCAGCAGTCCCCTGCCCCGCGACCGGTGGGTTTCTCCTCCCGCGGGATCCCCCCCACTCGCCTCTCCCCTGGAACAGACGCCGCGGCTACAGGCCCACAAGCTCAGAGGGACCTACTTTCTTTTTTGAAAAAACGTTTTATTACACTGAAAAATCTACAAAATAAAACAGCCTTAAAAAAGAGCACACAGTAGTGGCCTAAGAAGCACCCGCGTTCCCAACCTCTCACCTTTGCGTCTTTCACAGGACTGGAACCAGACCGAGACCTCCTGCGTGACTGCAGAGGACGCTTTGCGCTCACCGACCCGCGCGGCCCCTCGCCCGCGCGTCTTCCCCGCAGAGGCTGGCGGAGCGCGTCTCGCCTTTACGCACCCCACGCGCTCTGGAGCTGCCCCTGCTCACCCGCCCTTCGCATCCCGATCGTGCCCCCGAATCATCCCCACGGTGCAGACGCCTGGCGCCGGATCCCCGCCTCGCCCACGCTCACGAGCCTCCGAGGTGCCCGCAGCTGTCCCTGGGGCGAGGTCCTCCCGTCTCAGCGGACATGGACTCCTGGCTCACTCCGCCCGAGACCACACCGCGGTGCAAGAAGGTTTTGCACCCCGAGGCCACGCCCTCGCGGTTCCCAGCGTCCCGGAGCGCCCGCCTGCGGCTTGTGGGGAGCAGGGCGCCCCCTCCTCTGGAGTCCTGGGCGTCCGCCCTGGAGGGGGCGTGTCGGGGGCGTGGCCACCCACCGCCCCGCGCCTGCGCCACCTCCCCTCCACTGAGAGCTTCTAGCGCTCGCTCGGCTGTCAGGCGCGGTGGCCAAGTGGTAAGGCGTCGGTCTCGTAAACCGAAGATCGCGGGTTCGAACCCCGTCCGTGCCTGTGGCCGTAGGTGGGGCTTTGGCCGGGGGAGAACGAGTGTATATGCACGCTCCCTTCCTCCTCTACGTGGTGTTTTTTCCTTTTCGGGTTCTGTTCAGGCATCCTTTAATCCCTCCCTCCTCCTCGGCAGGCTCCACTTCTCTGCTCCCTTCTCTGCTCTGTGCAGCCCCGTTTCTCTGCACCATCCAAGGGATCCGCGTTAGGCGTGGCGACGCCTATTCCTTCCTCTGCACCGCGGAGCTGACCCTTGAAATCTGGCCCCAGACAGTTATGACACTGCCCACATCATCGTTAGGGTAAACAGCCCGATTTAACACGACGCGACATGCATGGCTTTGATTCCTGGCCCCTCTTTTGTATGCTCCACTTCACCTGTCACGTTTTCAGTTGAACTCTCAGCGTTTAATGTGCTGCTCCAGATAGTCTCATAAATAGAACTTCACCTCCCCCATTCTACATTCCATACATGTGCTAATGTGACCAAGAAATAAAAACACATTACTTTTCCCAAGGCCTATTGCAAGGTTGACCAGGGGGAACTTCAGGTGAACTGAATGTCAGCAATCAGGCTTATCAAGAAACAGGATATGCAGCTCCCAGCCTGAAGATACAGATCATATTTCCCAATAAATGAAAGACATGCCCTTGGTTTGGAAGAGAATGCTGAGCTATGGTGCCTGCCATCAAGAAAACTTTACTCACTGCAAATGAAGGTGCTTTGTGTAAAGGCCCTAGACGGAGCCCAGGTATTCAGGGATGGGCAAGAGAGAGGCTCTGCACTGCTGGCTGTTACGGTGTTGAATCCCGACCCTCATCTTGATTCCTGATGGAGGGGGTGCCTAGGCACTGTCCCAGTGCAGCTGCTGGGACAGAGGATTCCACTGCTGCCCTGAGGGATGAACCACGCCAAAGTCAATTTGAAAGGCACAAGGTACAGAAGGGTGAATGTACAGATTTGGGGAAGCGGACCCCACAGGTGAAGAGTCAGAGGCAACGGTCAAGTGTGGACCCCAAGTGTAGGTCGGTGAGAAGACATGCAAGTAGATAGCAGGTGAGGGAGAAGCCAGTAGGGACCTGCAGTTACCCTGCAGGGCAGCAGGTGCCCATACACTTACAGGGCTGGAGGCTGGCCAGGGACTCAAGGGTGGGCACAGGGGCAAAAAGAGGACAGCCATGTTGAATTTACAGCATGACTGCATGGATTTTGGTTGCCCTCTTGGCTAAATTCTAAAGTTGAAAAAATGCTTTACATGCTTTATGCTCCACATTCTTAGTTTCTATCTCAGGGACTCAACCTTAGGTATGTAGAAGAACCTCCAGCCGCCCACCCATCTCTCCCACGAGCCCAAAGGTGATGAATCATAGTGGCCCCTTTCACAGGAGGCTGGCCACTGTCACTTCCTCCTGGTGAGGATGATGTGACCCTGGGCCCACTGCCAGAAAGCCTGCCCTTCCTGATGGACAGAGCTGCAGAGGCCACCTCTCCCCCACTCCAGGCTCCCTGTGGCAATCCTCCCCAGAGTCCTCCTCCAGGGTCCAGAACAGATCCCAGGGCCTCTGCACTGCAGTGTGAGAGCCACACTGGCAGGCACACTCTTTTGTGGGCAGGTAAAACCTCCAGGATATTTTAAAATATATAATCTACTTTACATCAGGCCTCTTCCTTCCTGTGAACAATTATTATCTAACTTAAAAGCAGAATTTGGCAACTATATCTATGATGCCTCATGCTGTGAGTTTTAGTCCAATATTCCAGCCTAGAGAGGTATATTTTTAAAGCTCTTATTATACAATGGAACAGATTCAGAAGTCACACAAATGAGATGAATGTGTTAATGAGTTCTAAGGGAAACACCACCCAGGCCAGAGGCGTTTGTCAGCTGCTCAGAAACTTTGTTCACATTTCCCTCCAAGTCACCACCCCCATAACCATGAGGACCACACCTCCGGCTTCTGTAGTAACCACTTCCTTGCATTTTATTAGCTAGGTAAACTTCTTTGCATTTTTATACCTTATAGTTTAATCTTGCTTATTTGAAAATTGATATATCTTTAAACTTTTTTTTTCTTACATCAGGAGACAGTCTTTCCTCTCATTTCCTTGCAGTGTATGTGTTAAGGAACCTGGGCCATCTGACCTGTACGGTCTCCCGTAGTCTGTAGATCGGGCTGACTGCAAACATCGGTGTCATCTCATGGGTTCCTTTGTCCTTTGCATTTCTTGCAAATTATCAGCTAGGAGCCACACTGGAGGTCAGAGTTGGGTTTGATGCCTTTGGCAAAAAGCTGGTATCACCTCCTCTGAGAAGCCTCTGGGTCTCCCTGATATGGAGGCCTGCAGTTTCCTGTCTGGGACCCTTGGCCCATCTCCTGTGCTATGACTGAGGTTGCATTACGCAGGTAGATCCCCATGGTGCCTCTAGTGTACAGGAGAAATCAGGTTTTGAATTTAGGAAAAAATACTCATTCTCTGCAGGGTAGGTTTGGTTAACAAAGTCTAACCTCATCCTTGAGGACAAAAGCTAACCCCAGGAAATCATGGAGGAAGGCAGTGAAACCAGCCAACCCTCTCAGGCCATAGCCACAGAAACAGTCAAAGAGAAGGGACATGACTTGTTCCAAGTCACCCCAGAAGCTCTAGCATTATCACATAGACTAAGCTCTTCCCAGCATGAGCACAAATCTGCTTCGAAAAGTCATCTCCATTGTCACCCTGTGTTGTAGTCGGGGGTTGCAAGGAGAACAATTACATACACAACACATAATATATAACATTTTTTTGATGATGGTCACCCAGAGTTAAATACAAAAAAGTGCAGGAAATCTGTCCACAACACTAAAAACCTAGAAAATCCAGCAGAGGGCCTGGATTCCACAGTGTGAGTCCAGCTGAAGACCTAGAGCCCATGACAATGCCTCCCATGAGTCCAAATGGAGGCCTAGAGCCCACGACAATGACTCATGCAAGCCAGTTCTACAGATTTGTGCTGGGAAGGCCCAAAGGTCAGCGGTGGAAGCTAGAAAGTCTATGCCAGAAGGGTGAAGGAGCTGTGCCAGTAGGTTGACGGTTCTGAGGTGAAGCCAAGAAGCAATGCTCAAAATCAGGACCATGGCTTCCCTGAACCCCACAACCATCCTCAGTGACAAAGAGGTCCTGAGCTCCTCTGACAATAACAGTTGAGTACATAACAGGAAGCCGGAGTGACAAACTTCTCCTGGAGATTAAACCACACACATCTTTCCCTCCGGAGCCAGGAAGTGATGCTCAGTGCAAAGACCAGAGCTCCCTCAAAGTGAACCACAGCCATTCTCAGCGACAAGGTCCCGAGCTCCTCTGGTGATAATGGCTGAATTCATATCAGGGAAGCCAGCATGACAAGCTCCTCCAGGAGAACCAACAACTCCAAATAACACCACTTTGGAGAACCCACAATGCCGCTCTTCTTCTCCAGGTCTCCTTCTTATGCTGGCAGCAGTCCTTAGGTGGGCCATCTACACTCAGCACCAGGCTGACTCAGTTCAGCTGGTGTTTAGTTGACCACCAGTTACCAATCCACTACACCCTGAGATGGTTATCTCTGTACTGGCCTGTGGGCCACCAGGCATGTCACTTGTGGAACATTCACTCCTGCTCAATGAGAAATATAGATAGTGCCCCAAGCCAGTATACAGGCTTTGGGGGCAAGGAAGGGTCACAGACACACTACCAATGGTTGGACTCCCCAGGTGGTCCAGCCCCAGGCAGAGATTGGTGTGAGAGAGAACTTTGCTCCACTTGGGGTGAGTGGGAGCAGGTAAGAGCAGAGGCTGGACCCCTCTGGATCACTCCTTGGAGGTAGGTCATCCCAGGGGTCTTAGATCAGGTAACTCTAAGAGGACAGTGTATTGATGCACCCCCTACAGGCGGGACAAGCCCTTCCTTGAAGGGGCAGCATCTGAAAGTCACACACACACACACACACACACACACACACACACACACACAGAGGTAATGTTAAGAATCAGTTTTGCCACAGGAAGTGTTATGGTTTACGGTATATATCTGGATGTCCTCCCCAAAGCCTCATATGCTCATAGGTAAGCCTCTGGGAGGTGGCTGGGTCATGAGTGTGACATCTATTCTACTGAATTTACAGCTAAATGTGATATTGGGAGGTGGGTCACTGGGGGCATGGGCTGGGCTCTGCAGGGTGGCTCTATCTCCCCCATCCTCCCTTGATCTCTCCCTGCTTCCCACTGCCAACCCGTGAGCTCTTTCTCCTCTGCTGTGCCGTGAACTATTGCCCCTCTGCCATGCTGCCCTGCCTTGGAACCAGCTGACCTATGGACTGAAACCTCTTCCAAACTGTGAGCCAAAATAAACCTCTCCTCCTCTTAGCTGTGGATGTCAGGTACTGCGTCTCAGTGGTGGGAAATTAAGACAGGAGGCAAGGGCAAAGCTAAGACTCACAGGGCTCTGGCCAAGCCTTTCAGGGACCCTTGAGTGAGACAGTCACACCTGGGTCAGCAGTGATCCTGCGTCACTCACTTCCCAGGACTTTCCACCCTCCCCCTCAGCACTGCACAGTCTCTGGCCCATTGTCCAGAAGAATCAAAGCCAGTTTGAAGCACAGTCATGACATTGCTGAGCTGTGATGCCACACACCTGCAGAGTACTGACTCCTCGGTGGAGAAGTTGCACCTTCGCTGTTTCCTGAGGACAAAGATCATGTCTTCGAGGGACCTGGCAGACAAAGGGGCTCTTTTCACAAGTTGGCTGAATGATTGAAGGGAGCAAAATCAATCAGTCAATCAATCAATCAATCAATCAATCACCACTTCTCTTCCTGCAGTTATGGAACAATCAAACTGGGAAAAGTCATAGAGGCAAGAGATTTCGCAGGAAGTGGGGGACTAAGGCAGGTCCTGAATGCTGACAAAACTGGCAATCCCAGTCTGGCCCTTATTCAGTAAAGCGCTCACTCCAATCTTGTTTTGCCCCCAGGCTTTGAGACTATCTCTGTCCAGACCTACATGTACGGAGAGAATAAAAATCTACGTAAACTGCCATGTGAGCAAAATATGTAGAGAAATTGAGCCCCATGAATTCCACAGGCACATACAAAAAACTTCAGCTCTGAAGAAAGGGATGCTGTGTCTTCTGCCAAAGCTTTCTGGTGGATGGCAAAAAGCTGAAAAGAACCCAGCACAGTTTTATTGATGGCACCACAGAAGTGGCATCTGATGTACTGGACAGTCCAGAAAATGGAGCTGAGTGGAGGGCCATCAGTACATGGTGACCTGGGTGAAAATTTCACTTCCTCAAGCCCAGGATCTTCATCTGGAACATGGGGGTTCTTATTCCTGCACTGCCACTGCATTTTAGACACTGCTAGAAACGTGGCAGGCGTCCATCATCAACAAGACAATGGCGACACGGTGGGCCTATTGAATACCTTGCTGGGTTCAGGCACTGGAGGCCACAGCAAAGGTCCGCCCTCTGGCCTGTGGGGAATGTGCTTAACCTCTGAGAGGAAACTGGTACAATCAACACACGTCAGAACTACGTTCTCAGGGGAGGATATGCAGGCCTGAGACGCACTCAGTGAACATTTACTGATTGTGCTCTGTGTGTCAGGCGCAGGGCTGAAGGAGTGCATGAGGGACAAACGCCCCATGTGCGTGAGGACTTACGTTCTCAGGGAAGACAGGCATCAGCAGCGGAGAGGCAGACTATCCACAAAATAAATATGAGAAGCGACAAGGGCCATGGAAGAGGCAAAGAAAAGAAGAAAAAGAAAAAGAAAAACATGGACTAGCAGATAAGAAGTGATGTGCCTGGGGCTGCAATTTAAAATAGGAAGGCCAGGGAAGGCCTAGGAAAACTCAGAATGAGGGCAACCAGGAGACAGATGTTTCTAGCTTTGTGGGATTTTGTCCCAGGTTGCCGGCTCCCCTAACCACTGAGACGGGTGTGCGCAGCATGGCAGCAGGGACACTAAGATCTCCTTCCACACAATATCACACACACCCTCACCCACTTCCGTGTCTGCTGGGACAGCCTGTCAGGGAGCCTGGGTCCTGTGTGTGTGTGGTGGGGGTCATGTGTGGAGGCAAAAAGAGCAGAAGTTGTGGGTGGAATTGGAGAACAGACTGCTATGGAAAGGCGAGCGTGGCATAAATGCCCTGGAGACTTGAGATTTTTGCTCTGAGATTTCACTCAGGACAAGGTTGGGTAGTGGACAGCATGCTAGACCAGGGAGGAGCAGGGTGCAGCGGGGCTGGTCTCAGGTCTGGACTTACTGACCCTGCCAAGTTGTTTGGCTGGTAAAATGTGCAAAGTAGTAAGAGTTACATACTAGAGTCCTTGTGAGATGGTAAGGAGAAGCTCGGAGCCCAGGGCCTTGGCACCTAGAAGTTTTTCACTGAGAGCTGTCAACATCATCACCATGACCATCAGGCACTGCCCTTGGGCAACATCCCTCAAACTGCACAAGATAACCTTGTTGAAGGAAATCAATTAAACAGTTTGCAAGCAGCGTTTTAAAATGGAACCGAATAGGATGACATAGAATATATATTTGAGTGCGTAAGATATATGTGTGTGTGTGTGTGTGTGTGTGTGTGTGTGTGTATGGTACACACATCTACATAATGCACACACAGTGTGTGTGTGTGTGTGTATGGTACACACATCTACATAATGCACACACAGTGTGTGTGTGTGTGTGTGCCTATTGTGGGCTATGATGGAGAATCTGTGAGCCACTGTGTTGGCAAAGGCAATGTTTCTAAAGAGGGACATAGGTAGAGTTTTTGTAAGTTTAGTAAAGTGCATATCACTGTCACCATTTTGCCATGTCAGAATACCACTGATATCGTTATTTACCAAACACTCATTATTTACCAAACACTCCTTATTTACCAAACACACCTAAGGCTGTGTGACACAAGGCAAGCCTCAACCCTCTCTGGGTTTCCTTCTGCCCCTGGAGGCAGACCCAGCCCCACTGTGTTTCTGTGCTTGACCTTCCCACAGTGGCTATCTCAGGAAGCAAAGGACAGGTCCTGGCTGCTCATGGACTATCTGGGGAATTTTCTAGGCATATAAGAGAAAGAGGAACCCAGAGCCTTAGGATCCGCCTTTCTCTTGTACACTGAGTCCTGTGGCTGCCTCAAGTTTGCAGAATTTCCTTTCTTGTCCTGCTTTGATTCCATTGATAGGATTAGGTGCCCCCCATGGCCGTGACCTTTGATGTGGTCAGGGGGTAGGGGGGCCGAGGGAGCAAATCTTAATCTTTTCGGGCTTCTCTGAGATCAGTGTCTGGGTAAACCCATTACATCCCTGCCCTTTCATCCCCCCAGGACACCAGCCCTTCCAAACTCCTTGAATCTCATAGATCCTAAGGGTCTGTCAGATTTGGAGACAGCAATAAAAGGGGAAGAGAAAACAGAGCAGGAGCGCTACCCCCACCTCCAGCACCTGCAGCATCCCCAGCATCTTTCTCTTTCTTCCCTTCTAATCCTGGGCTCCCACAAAATGGGGATTATGGAGGCCTGGGGCCAAACCCCTTCCCCACACCGGGTGCTTCTGCCTCCCATCCCTCCTGGAGCCATGTTTTCTTCTGAGCACCTGCTCATGCAATCTGTCTATCCAACCAGGAATCCCCTGGCCGGCAGTTACAGCAGAGAAACCATTCGGGCTGCCACTGCAATGAGGATGTAAAACATGACTGGGCTTTGTGAGGGCAGAGAAGAGACGATAGGAACCTAGCTAATATCTATGTCAGGCCACTAACAGATGTATATTAGTGTTTTTTTAGACTCCAAGGCTCCACCTGAAAAAAAGTGGGGGGACTCAGTCTCAGCAGTTATTTAGGCTCCCCCATCACCCTCTCTTCCATAATCCCTGGTGTCCTGGAGGGCTGGAGGCCGGGCTTTTTGGCAGAGGCCTATACCTGGTCCCGAGGGTCCTGGCTGACCACACACAATTCCGGATATGTGTGTTGGCTTCTCCAGACAATAGGACGGCAGGTCCCCATCAGACGAAATTCCACTGCTTCTCACCCCTCTCCAGTCTTCAGAAAGCCTCCCCTCAGATTTGAACCACTCCTCCACTGCCCTCCTCCCCAGAACTGGCATTTCAAAAAGCAATGTGCAGGCCACCAGCACCGGGAGCTGCAAACACACATCTCAAGAACGCCTGCTGCCAGGTACCATGAGTGGCTCTTTGTGCTTATTTTCTCCTCGGTTTGCCACCAACGCTCTGCAAGAAGTGCCGGGGTAGCCCCAGGTTCCCAGAGCCCGAGGTCGACGCCAGCCGCAGGCGCGCTCGCCGGGCAGGGGGTGCGGCCCGGGAGCCCAGCGGCCGGCAGGGGGCTCCCCGCGCCGGTCTCCGCGGAAGGAGGCGCTGGCAGCGGCTCGGACGGGTCAAAGGAGGAAAAAGGAAAATTACTGAAGCTCGGGGGCGGGAAGGGCTGCGTGACCAGCAGGAAGGCACTTGAGACTGTCGAGTCAGGCCACCGGGGTCCAGACCCAGTCCCCAAGGGGACACTGGCAGCGGGGAAAGGGGACGCCGGAGACGCCCCCGCCCCCGCCGGGTGTCCTCCGCCGGTGCCGCAGGCTGCGGCTGGCATCGCGGCCGGGGGCGGCGCCGCCGAGGGGCGGGCGGAGGGCGGGCCGGGGCGGGGCGCCGTCCGCTCGGCTGTGGAGGCGGTGCCGGCGGGCGCTGGCCGCGTCCGCCCGCCGAGAGCCGCGGGGCGCAAAGCCTTCCTGATGTGTCACCAGCACGTGGAGCCAGGTCGGGCCACGCGAGCGAGCTGAACCCCCCAACTTTCGAGGGGGTCTCGCTACTCTGCTCTCGTCCCCGTCGCGCCGGGCGCGCCCCCTTCGGGGATGGAGCACCGGCAGCCCCCGGGTGCGGGGCAGGGGAAACGAGGCCGGGGTTCCGGGCCAGACGCGCGCGGCCGGCCCGAACGTCGGGGCGCGGAGCCCTGGCTTGAGGCTGAGCCACCAGAGTCCCGGCGGCTGCGCGGACTCGGCGTGCGGAGGGCGTGGCCGCGGCGGGGTGGGGGTGCGTGCGCCCCAGCCTTGCGCCCTGGCCCGCGCCCCTCGGAGCCGAGCTCAGGTAACGCGGCGGCGCGGCGCGGCGCGGGAGCGAGTGAAGTTTCTCGACGCATAACTCGTGCGCCCGGCGGGGACGCGGTGGGAAGGCTCTGGCCCCGCACCTCCCCCATCGCGTACTGTCCTTCGGCCTGCGCTGGGGCGGCCGGGCGGCCTGGACGCTTCAGAGCCCGCTGCCGGTCCAGGTCTGGCGGGACAGGTGACCTCTCTGGGGAAGGTGCTTGGGGGAGCAGAGTGTGGTGCAGAGAGCAGGCGGCCGGAGGAAGTCCGTCGGGGACTCAGCGCACCCCGAACTCCGAGGCGGACGGGAGCTGAGGGCTGGGTCTTTGCGGGCGAGATGAGGGTGTCGGTTCAACTGGCCTACAAAGTCCCAGTCCTCGGCCCCCAGGACCGGCGTCTCCTCCGCAGTCCTCGCCCAGCCTGGCTTCCTCCCGGGCTCAGCCCACAGGGCGTGCGCTCCAGCTCCTTACCCGGTCTGGAGCAAAGGGTTGCAAGTCGCGTGCAACGCAGACTGCGCAGATTCGAGGACCCCCGCGCTGCGCAGGAGAAATGGCAGTGTGCTCTGACGTGTGCGGCGAACGTTACCTGGGGGCTGTGCTCCGCCGGTGGAGATGGACCTCGCTGGGGCGACCTGGGGTGAGAGGAGAGATAGACAGCCGCTCTGTCCCGGATGGCCGAGCCCAGCCCGCTCACCATGGCCTGGCTTTCGGGCTTTCCAGGGTGGCAACGTTGAGCTTGAGAGTGGGGAGGATCAGCTTGATTTCTAGACCAGCTTCTGAGGAGGTGGGATTGGATGTGGCGCTTTAGCCCCTGTGGAGTGGGAAGCCTCTGTCCCTCCCCCAAAACCATGTCTTTAAAGATGCGTCTTTGGGGATGTGTCTCCCACTGGCTGGTCTTTTGTTCCCTGACACATGCAACATTGGTGTCCTATGCCAGCCCTCTTCAAGTTTTATGATGAAATTCTTTAAACTGAATTCCTCAAATAAGTTTGATTCTACCTCCCTCCCCCCAGAAAAACCCCCACTAACCCCTGAAACCTGAAGTTGACTTTTTGTCATTTGCATTGTGTTTTGGCCTTTTTCTCAGGGGAAGCCTTGCAAAAACATGCAGTGAGGTGACTTAAATTGTGCGAAGAGCAAGTTGACAAAATAGGGCACCTCTGACCCCCTTCTTGGCATTGGGAAATAGGAGAGGTTTCTAGAAGCATGGAGGAGGAAAAAGGAGAAACTAGCCTGCCAGGCTGGCTCACCTCTTGGGAAGTTGTGCAAAGATCCATAAAATGGCATTTTCTGCCAGGTGGTACACACCTGTAATCTCAGCATTTGGGAGGCTGAGGCAGGAGGATCACTGAGTTTGAGGCCAACCTGAGCTGCATAATCAAGTTCAAGGCCAGACAACCTGCACTATGCAGTGAGACCCTGCCTCAAAATAATTAATTAATTAAAAGTGGCATTTTCCCCCAGGCTCAGTGGTGACCTCTGTTTGCTGCCTACAGAGATATCCTTGTGGTAATCATGCCTATGTTGGTAGAACCTAGGTCTGGGGACAGGTATAGAGAAGAGTGAGGAGAGCTTAGGGGTCACTGAGGCAGAACTGGGCCTAGGGGTTCAGCTGTCGGCTAATTTTGACCATGCAAGCGCTGTCCTTCAAGCTTTGGTTAGTGGAATATGCGGATGCCAGAATTAGGGGAGAAACAAGTTTCTTTTGCTATGGGGTAGATTTCAGAGATCCTTTTGAGACTATTGTCTGGGAGTGGAATTGGTGGGAATTAAAACTGGAGGCCTTACCCTAATTAAAACTGCTGTCTTTTGGTCACTGAATCAGATTGAGAAAACAAAGTTCTCCCTTTGAACCAACTCTTCTCCCAGCCCGGGATCAATATCGAAAGTAAATGAAATGGAAATCTCCAGAATAGTCTGTGGTCAGGTGTGGGCTTCAGAAGAAAAGCATGCCAAGCTGGATAGTTTATACCAACCCGGGGGGACAGGCTTGGGGATGGCAGGAAAAAAGAGGTGAGAATAAGGCAGAGAGGAGAGAGTAGCCCCTTTTGGCCTGGGTTTAGTGACCTATAGTTCTCTTTCCGGCCATGCTTCGTTCTGTCTGGCTGGCCAGGGCTGTAGGGATTTTTAGGAAATGACTTTGATAATCTGTTTGAGGGAAGTAAGTGATTAGGGTGTTTTTTTTCCTTGAATTTTTTGTTTGTTTGTTTGTTTGTTTGTTTGAGACAAGGTCTTACTGTGTAGTCCAGGCTGGCTTTGAACTCACTATGTAGCCTAGGTGTGTGCGCCACCACTCCCAGCTGTCTTAGATTTTTTTTTTTTTCTTCTCAAAATGTGATTGAATCAGCTAGGCAGTGTTCTGAGCTGGCCTGGTCGCAGAAGCCAGTTGTTGCTGTGAGTGATGGAAGTAGATTCATTTAGGATTTGCATTTTAGTTGAGTGCTTTGTGACTTTGCTGTCCCTTTTGAATTCTCTGTCCTGCAAAAAACGGCTCCTTCCTGCCCCAACCCCACCTCTGATCCTTCAGAAAATGGATAGGAAAGTAGCTGCACAGTCAGGTTTGTTTGCCCCAGAACCTTCGTCAGGAAGCAGCTAAAAGCAAGGTAGAAAGCTGGTGGGAGGGGAAGGATTTTAGCCAGACCCCCAGGGAGACCCACACTGGACTCCAGGTTCTGCCTACTGGGAGGAAATTCACATTCCCTCAACTCTTAAGTAAATTGCAACCTGGTGAATAATTAACTTCCCCTTCTGGCTTTTCTTTTAAATAAACCCCCACCTATTAAAGATTAGAGATCAATTTTTGCCCAGCTGCATTGGAATGACAAAGGATATATTGGGATAAGTGGTTTCCTCCTCCCTAACCCTAACCCTAGCAAGGGCAGTCCTGAAAGCAAGCTTTCTTAGAAATGCCTCAGGGTCTCAATGTGGCCACCCCTGCAGGGCCTCAGAGCTGCTTTGTGGGTCTCCTTCAGTGTCCCTGCCCGAAGCTGAGCTGTCTGAACTGTCCTGGATGGTGAGGATTTGCTCCTCCACTTTGTCTAGCGAAAGCTTGGCCTTCACTGCTCTTGTGGAATTGATTCCCCCCACCAGGCTGGTGCGCGGCTTTCTGTGCGGACTGGTAAATATTTGGGCAGTCTGAGTTCTTCTACACAAAAGCACAGTGCTTTAATCGCTGATAAGTCCCTGAAAGAGAGTTGTCTGTGAAGGAAAGGATCATTTTGGTTTCCAAGAAGACTTTTTCTTTGGAAGCAGCCCAATAAAGGCCATGATGGTGTATAGCGGCTCGTCCTAACTCCCCTGCCAGCTGGGTGGCCTTTCCCAGTGACTTGTCTGTGTCCCAGTTTCTTCCCTTGTGAAATAAGGCTTTTGATACCTACCTTGTAAAGGTGTGGCAAAGCTTGTATGAGAAAATGTATGTATAGTTCCCGGAACAACCCAGTGGCTCTTCAGTGGTTAGCCCTCGTCCTCTGGGCGCTTTCCTTTTGGAACTGCTTGGGTATGCCTGTTGCTTGGTGTAGAGTGATGGGGGCCTCAGGCTTGTGGGCCTGACACATTCTCAGGTTGACGCTGTATGTAGTTCACCAGCATATGGCTTTGGATAAATTATTTAACCCGCCATTTGCAACAGCCTCATGATCAGAAGGCGGGGTGATATCCCAGAGGTGTTCCCTGGTCTAAGTCTCAGTTCTTTTGGTTTTTATTATCTACTACCTCTGTGCCAGGGACTGGGGCAGCAAGAGGCCGGGGTGATATCTGTGGGTAAAGATAGGCCTGATTCCTCACTGTCCACCATCGCTTTTACCCCGGTCCTTTAAAGTGTGTGAGGGGTATCGGGAGGCCTCATTTTGTAGCTGAGATTGAACTTCGAAGGAGATGAATGGGCTTCTCCTAGGATCTTGCAGCTGGCCTTTGGGGCAGCAGGAACAGGGCCCCAGCCTTTGGGGCGCAACCTTCCAGATCTGGAAGCAGCAAGCCTCAGCTGTAGCCCAGGAGGTGGATTAGCCAGCAGTCCTTAAAAGAACCCTGCCTTGCAGATGTGGCCGCCTTGCACATCTGCTCTGCAATGCAGCCAGCCTGGAAAGCCCAAAGACTCCTCTGCTTGACACTGAACACATTTCATGAGAGATCCCAGGAAAGGCATTGGAGCTGCCACAGCCGCTGCAGGCTTGCTCGCTCGCCGGCACCCACTGGGCAGGCTCAGCACACACTGTTGGGACAAAGAAATGAGGAGGGAGAAAAAAAAAAATCATGTTCCAAAAAACAGCCTGATAATAATTATCAGATGGGACAAATCAGAATTTTAGGGACTTGTCCTTTTTTTATGTCACAGTGATATTTTTATTTGGAATTCTACATGGGATGTGGGGATCCACCATCATTTTCAGTGCTTGAGTCTTAAGTAACTCTGACTGTCCCAGGATAGGGGACAGAGCTTATAGAACAGGTGACTTCTCACCCATTGAGCGTGCTGCCACCTCCCTTTGGCACGCTCTGGGGAATTTTGAAATTACCCTGTAGCCAGACCCCTCATGTTTGCTGCCCTGGAGAACTAGAAAGAAAGATTCTGGGTGGAAAGAATTGTTTTTAATCTCAGCTCTGCCACACTGGGCCTGAGCACCCCTCTCTCCAGTGAGGGAGTGATTGGACTGAATGAACTGTCCCCCTTTGGAGCCGTAACAGGCTTCTGGGAGTTACAGCCGGGAGGTGGAGCTGTTACAGAGGAGGGGGCAGCTAGAACCTGGGGCTGTGGTGAGGAGAAGTGGGAGGGACTCACTGCAGCTTTGAAATTTGGATCTTCCTAGGAACTTTGTGGTTCATTCTCTGGAAGCCAGCTTGCATCCTGTCATTGGCTCTTTGGCCTGGGAGCTGTGGGGTTCAAGGGCAAACACTGGCTTCTGTTTCTTGGAGATGAAGGTTTAAATTCTCGTGTCCCAAGCAAACATGTTGGAAATAATCCTCTATCTACCCCGTTTGTGAGGTAGACCACCACTCCAAGGCTTCTGAAAAGACTGAAACTGCATTGGGCTTATTTGATGCCACCACCTGGCTACCCAGGAGACTCTCAGAGACAGAAAATGCTTTCTTGTTTTGTTTTTTTTTTTAAACAGGGTCTCACAATATAGTCCAGGCTGGCCTTGAGCTCACTATGTAGCCCAGGCTGGCTTTGAATTTGCCATGATCCTCCTGCCTCAGCCTCTCAAGTGTTGTGATCACAGGTATGCGCCACCATACCTGGCTGCTTTCCTGTGTAAGACAGGATTGGGGAAAGGGCATTGATGTGGGAATTGGGAGTCTGGTTGTCCTGGAGATTAGCTGGGTTGAGCCCGGAGACTCAGTTTCCCTATCTGACAATACGAGCCTACTTTCCCAGGCATTACCAAGACTGTAAAAATTAAATACGAGGTGCCAGCTTGTGGTGGGGGCGCTAGTCCATCATGGCTGTTCCCAAGGGACACCAAAGTTTATCCTGGAGCTTATAGGACCAATGAAGAAACCTTAGGGAGGTTCAGTCAGGATGATCTGGGACTGGCATTCTGCTTGCCAGCTGGATATCTGGGAAGAAAACAGTAGAAGAAAGGCCAGTCCTCGATGAGGGAGAGGTGGCCCCTGCTTCTTTAGGGAAACTTGCCTGGTACAGCTTGGGGGAGGGGAGGTACAGAAGCAGGCTAGAAGTCACCTGCTTTCCCAGTGGTGGTTCTTGCAGCCACTGTGGAGCACAGGTCCCTGTGCAGATCCTCCTGAATCCCGGTCTGTGGAGCTTGCAGGGAACTTAACGACATGGGGCTGGGACCCATTTTTAAAAAGGAAATGCATCTGCTCTTGGAAGTTCGAGGCGATTAAACCAATACTTGGATTTAGAACTTGAGTGTGAGTAAAATGTTAAAAGTCTCCAACATGCCTGGCTAGGAGAGTTAAGGAGACCCCTTGTTCCCAGTGGTTTGGTGTGGAGGGTGAATGCTCCCCAGTCCCAAGACATCCACACACATACACTCACAGTCCTCCCAGATCTGGTGACAGCAAGCACTCATCTTTGCTCACGTCTGAGTGCATGGTATACGTGAATATTGGCTAAATGGCTGAATGTCAAAACACCTGGCAGAAGATCACATTTTGACAATGAGTTTTTTTCTGGAGAGATGGCCTTAGAGGAAGCAGTGCTAGGATGCTGGGAAACCACTTTAGCTTTGACCTGGAAAGGGACGGGGTCCAGGACCGTGACTTTAGCTGTAAGGGGTGTAGGCATGGAGCAGTGGGCAGCTGTGAAAATGAGGGTAGGCCGAGTGGGGCGGGGGCTGCTGCCAACCTGTCTTGGCAGTCTCCCTTTCGTCTCTTGGTGGATTTTGTTGTAATTAGACAAGTTGTGACAAATATCCCATTGCTCTTTGGGCCGGAGAATTGTGCGGAGTCCTGCCTGGAAACCCAGCCTCGCTCACTTGGGAGCCATAATTAGGCAAAAGAACAGTTCATGGGCCCTTGATTCAATAAAGACCCTTTTATGATGTTGGTTTTTCCCAGAAAAATAATACCACTTTGCTCCGTTTATTGCATTTCGATGTGTAATCATATTAGAGCCGAGCAGCCCAGGGGACTGAAGTTACGTACTTGGGGTTTTCACCAAAGCCAGTTACCCGCTCTTCAGAGAAAAGCTTGCCTTCAGGAAAAAGAAAAAAGAAAATGACAAGGAACATTGTTGAGGAGTTTTCGCTCCTGGCATTTCAAAGACACTTTCTCCCTTCAGGGTGAGAAGTGATCCAGGGAAAAATCCCAGAAAGTGAAATGTGACTGGTCCATGGCACCGGTTTCTGGTGCTCTGTACAGCTGTGTCTTCCACCCAGGCAGTGCGTACTTACTGTGCGCGGTTCCTCCCATGTCTGGGCCTTGCCATGTTTCTCAGATTGTGGTATGTTTCCTGCGGAGGACCAGAGAAAATACCAGAGAGGGCACCTGTGTCCACTCTGTCAGGAGTCCAAGCACCCTAGAGGATCTCCACCTGGATAGCCAGGCTGCACGTGGTGGTGTTTGCAGGTGGCAGTCCTACAGTGGCGGCTTTAGGTTTATTCGGAGGGTGTCCCAGGTCCCTTGAGACAAGTGACAGGACTTTTCTTCTGGCATTTGGTGTTTGGACCGGTGCCGAGCCTGGGGCACTGTCCTGTGCAGACCTGTGCATGCTGCCATCTCCTCTTGTCATCTTGCCCCCAAGACCTGCCCTCAGGCAGGCAGAAAGCATTTCCTAATCATGGAGTAAAATTGGTCCCAGAAATCTGCCCAGTGCTGGGGCGAGGTGGAAATCAGCAGTGGAGTCAAGAACCTCTTTCCCAATTCAAGGTTTAGCAATCTCAGCCGATGAGGAAATTTCTGGTAGTCATTCGTAGGAGTGTTTGATTAAGAAACAGAGGCTATAACCTTTCAGAATGCCTAAGACTGTGTTGCATTAAAAAGGGAAAAAGTGCACCTAATTCCAGGATATCTGAAAAGATATGCTTTAATGCAGAAGAACTGTGTTTTACAGAGAATGGGTCCTCTGTATATGGATAATGTGTTGAAGCATTCTTGCAGTATCACTACTATAAGATTTTTTTAACCTTATATTTGGCTTTCTGGATATTTTACACTTTCTGGAAGAAGTGCAATTACAGTCTATGTATATGTATATTTTTACTTCCCCCCACCAAAGGAGTATAATTAGAACATCTGAAACCAGATTATCCAATTAGTACATTTTTTTTTCTAATTAGCTGTTAGGAATTTGTGATGAGATAAATTATTTTAGATTTCCAAATGGAACTCTGGCCACAGGGAGGCTCTGAGGAAGTACACGAGGGAGAAAAAGAATGGGTTGATAAAGTTGCGGCTCTCACCCACTCACTTGCTCTCTGAGGCACCTCACCTGCCTGCCCATCGGGCAGCCACAGTGACCAAAGACAGTTTATTGTCCTTGTCCCGAGTAAACAGCATTGGAAACAACTATTCATTTAAGTTGGCATTCTTGCTCCTGATAATGAAGCAGGCAGACAACAGTTGGCATTAAAAGCTACTTTCTCCATTTTTCAGCAGTAATGTCAGTGGCTGTTCTTTAGAGGCACAGAAGAATCCTGGCAGTGTGAATCCAGTCAGTGTGTGTTTGCTGTGTGCCTATGAGTGTTCTCTTTGTGCCGAGTGGCAGTGAGGGCTGTTTGCCTGGACCAGGGTGATGTCCAACCACAGCCAGGAGCGTGAAGTTGAGACCCAGAGGTTGTCCTTTCTAATTATTGCTGATGGAGGTCCATTGCCCTTTATCCCAAATTCTGAACTTCAAAAAACTCTGAAAAGCAAGAGTTGTTTTTGTAACTAAATCTGTGGAAACTTGACCCAAACTGACCTGAGACTGTTAGAGTCTGTATTTATCCCGGGGAGTGTGAATATTCATGGGTTTCATTGCAGAGATATTGAAAGTGTCTGATTATGGCTGTTGCCCTGCTGGGGCACTGCATTCCCTTCCCGAATCCAGGGGAACCCTGAAACACTTCTGGCCTGAAGGTCCCAAGTAAGAGATCATGGCCTGTAGCAGCATTCATTTAACTAAGGTGACAACAGCTATGTGCCCAGAGATGTAGAGTCCAGCTTCTCAGGGCCAGTTTTTCCTTCAGCCACGGGAGGAGCCTACGGGCTGGAGGAGACTCCAGAGAACAGGTGGCTGGGCTGCCCCCAAGACCCCTAGGGACCCTCCTTAACCAGTCCTTGAAAGTGTAACTAGTTTTGCTCCCTCTCCTCTATCCTGGATTTAGCTCAGTGCCTGGTGCAGTATCAGCCAGAAATGAATATCAACCAGAAACAAAGAGCAACTCAGTGCTTGGTACAAATATCAACTAGAAACAAGGGCAGCATACCTTTTCTGTCTAGGTCCAAATAGTAAATATTTTACATTGTGAGGGCCATGGTGTCTCCCTTGCAACCAGAGATAGTCCCTGACTTATGATGGTTAACTTATACACTTTTTAAACTTTACAAAATATGCAAAAACATCTCTTTTTCTGTTTTTTTTTTTTTTTTTTTTTTTGGTGCCGGGGATCAAATTCACGACCTTGCGCTTTGCCAGGCAGGCGCTTAAGCCACTGAGCTAAATCTCCGGCCCTCTTTTTCTTTCTTTTTTCTTTTTGGACTTTTTGAGACAGGGTCTTGCTTTGCAGTTCAGGCTGGCCTTGAGCTCACTTTGTAGCCCAGGCTGGTCTCGAAGTCACAGTGATCCGCCTCCCGAGTGCTGGGATTACAGCTGTGTGTGACAATAACACATTTCAAAGAAGCCATATTTAGAATACTGCTTTTTTCCTGGGCCAGCAGCACGCGGTATAACAGCTGCTATACTGCACTGCTGAGCAGAGTCTTTCAAGAGGTGGCTATAGTAAACAAACATTTTTAACTTAAAGATGGGCTTTGCAGGATATAACCCCAGTGTAAGTTGAGGAACATCTGTGTTTTGTTATTGTAACCTGAAAGCAGCCATAGACAATACATCAGTGAATCAGTGCACCTATGTTCTAATAAAACTTTATAGAAACAGGTTGCAGACTGAATTTGGCCAAGGGGCTAGCTCACCTGCACCTTGTCTAAGGATAAATGCGTCCTTGAATGTAGACTTCTTCCCTGTACTGCAGCGCCGGCATCTGCCTGCCTGTTCTCCTTGTTTCCTTCCCCAGTGGTGTCACATCTAAAGAGGTAAAAGTACCGCTCCTGTCAGGAATTACACTTGGCTGGGCTGCTCTAGATGAAAGGAAGGGGCTGCCCCCTGCAGTAGGAGTACGCATTGGTGTGGACAGATGCACTGGGCCCTGATCCAGCCTTGTGGAGGTGCACACGGACCTCCATCTGCTGAGGAACTTGGGGGCTGAGTCAAGCCCCGTGTCCTCCTGGCCACCAGCTTTGAGCCAGGCGAGGCTGCTGACAGGGAAGCCCAGTTCCCAGAGAGCTTGGTGGGGTGGGGGTGGGGGAGGCTGGGAGCAAGCGTTCTTACCAAAAGAATTTCTGGCAGAGGGAGATTGGTTATCGTAAATGTAGCAGCTCTGATGGATGAGTTTCAGGTCTCCTGGCTTGGTTCATTCCAGCCCAGAATGTCCAGCAAGGGTGGGCCAGGCCAGCGAGGCCAGCAAGAATTTTCACTGCAGCTGAGGCTGAAATCCAGTCCAGGCCTCTGACCCCCACCTCCATAGTGGGCTGACCTGGAGCAGGCTGGCCAGGGTAGAAGGCGGGTGGGATGCAGCCAACATTTGGCCCCTGACCTGTGAGCCTGGCCAGACCCTCTCTTGTCCAGCTCCCACCTCGGTGGCTTGTTTCCGTAGGAGGGGTTTCCCCTCAGATGTTTTGGGACTAGTGCTTTTTGCCAGGACCACCTTCCTCGCCAGCCAGGGTGGGGCTGATGCATAGTTTTCTTTCTAGAGCAAATTCCAAACAAGGGCTGCTGCCTTACTGGCTTTTTCTTTTTCCTTCTGTGTAGTTCTATGGGTTGCTGGCTATTTTAGGGATTCCCAAGTTCAAATGGAGCCTCCTCTGCACTCCCTGGTAAGCCCTGCGGCTCCTCGACACGCCCAAAGAAGGGGCACACCTCAGTGGCTGTGTGTCCAGCACAGGCCAGGTAGATGCAGACTTGGGACAGACTGGCATTTGGTGATGGGTTAGTTCTGCCAAGGCCAAACTGAGAAGGACCACCTTCCATACCTTGTGTATCAGGGGACCCTCTGACAGTGGCCAAGGACAGTCCTCCTGACCCTACCTCTTTGTTTTGGAGCACCTGGACCATGATGATAAGACAGCCCAAAGCAGGGGTGCTGGCACATGGTGTCCTGAGGGCTACAAGAGGAGCCTGTTGCCATTGCAGATTCCAGGGTCGTGAGAGAGCTGAATCACCATTGTTAGTAACAACAGATGTTGATCACACAGGTGGTACCAGGACTGCGCTCTGGTGGATGGACCTGTAGGTGAAGAAGAATGTGACACACACGGTGTGTGCTGGGACAGTGGAGCAGGGAAAAAGGGGTTGTTGCTCAAATCAGGACTGTAGTCAAGGAAGGTCGCCCAGAAAAGGTGGGTAGAGTTTTGGAGCCCAAAGCAGGGAATGGCAATGGTGGCTAGTATGGAGTGGCCATGTAGGACCAGGACAGACACAGTTCTAAGCCCGTTATACAGATGAACTTAGTCCTCCCAGCTGCCCAGTGAAACAGCCAGACCTGAATCGCACCAGGCACAATTGTGAAGCTTCCTGCCCAGGCTTACGGGCTCTTGGCCAGTAAGTGGTGAGCCGGACCTTGTCCTCTTTCCATGTGGCACTGCATGGGGCAAAGAAACTCCAGGCAGCAGAGTGGCATTGAATGGCTGTCAGAACTTGGGGACAAGGCTTCTCAGCAGGTAGAGCATCCAGTTGACTCAGATCCTAGTGTGTGGGACCTTGGGGGCTCTGTTTTGCTGGTGGAGTGCATGGCTGTGATCCTGGTTAGGCAGAAAGCTCCAGGGTACTATAGGGCGGTGGGGGAACCAGGTACTTCCCCAGCGCAAGGAGGGAAGAGCCAGCACGGCCCACTCAGCCCAGGACTTTCCTTAGGTGCACAATCTCTTCTCCATGGTCTAGCCCTGCCCTTGGCACTGAGAAAAACATACTTTTGTTAGGAACCACCACGTACTCTGTACACGGTCCTTCCTTCCGCGCTGACATTGCCCTACAAAGCGTCCCAAGAGGCCGAGTGTCTTGCACAGACAGCAGGAGCCCTGGCCAGGCACCCATGGAATGGGTACAGTGCCAGTCTGGGCAGGACAGGTTCTGGCAGCCTAGGGGGGCAGACTCCAGCCTTGCTGGGGCCCCAAGTGGTGTGGCCTGGCTTTAGTGGACAAGTTCCCTGTCCTGGGTGGCATCTGTGAAAGGCTGGGGTCTGTGAAGAGGGGCCTGTTGGGCCTGCTGCCTGTGTCCTGGTGCCACTGGGAGATGACCCTGTGCTGTTTTGGAGGCTCTCCCAGGCCTGGGGCAGGACAGTGTCCCACGAAGAAAGATCCTCAACAAGGCCGTGATGCTAGAAGCTTTAAAAAAAAATTTTTTTTTTAATCTTCCTCTTAAGGTGACTGGCTTCTTCCCTTTCCTCTTCTTGGTCATTGCATCTTCATTTCTTCAAGCCTGCCCTTCCAGCAGAGCCTATCAGCTTGTTAATTTGAACCTGAATACTATCTGGTACATTCCAGAAATCTTCGAAGTTGTCTTGTTGCAGGCTGTGGACTGTCATGGTGGAAAGGCTTGGGGTGGAGCTGCTTTTCTACTCAGGCCACTCCAAGAAGCTCCTGCCTGTCTGTGAGAGGTAGGGCACGGTTTGGTAGAGAAGGAGAGGGCGGGGCTGGATCCAAGTACAGATAGCATCCCCTCCCCCCAGAAATGGAGGCCCAACAGTCTCTTTGGTTCTGTGACAGGGCTGAATGCTGTCTTTTCCTCTATGTCCTTTGAAATGGGAGAGAGGGCGGTGGGAATTTTGCTTCTTCAAGGACCTGCTTATGGATAACCCAAGCTGTGACTGCTGGTAAAAAATAGGATCGGAGCCAGGTGCCTGTGCTCTGGGAACCTCACACCTGTGTATTGTTCCACCATAGGCACTGGAGACAGTGGAGGCAGTGCCTGCCTGGACTGCTCGTCTTTCTCCTTCTGAAGCAAGCCTGGCCTCTTCTGTGCTCATTCCATGTCAGGCCTGAGACCCTCACTTGGCCTCCGGGGTCCACCTGTGAAGGCAAGGACCACATCGTGGCCTTTCTCCCAGTTCTCAGCACATGCTCTTGGTCTAGTCCTTGCCGCGCGCTGAGTGGGCTCTGGGTGGAACAGAGGCTGATTATTCCTGGGAATGCTAAGAACCATGCTGCTAGGGCACCCTGCAGCCACACCACCGTCACAGAGCTTGGGGCATGTGGGCACGGTGGGATAAGGGGACACGGTCTCCGCCTGTGCATGCGCACCTGGGCCAGTAGATGACTGCCGATCACCTGGAGACTGTTCAAGGACAGCAAGAAAAATGAGGGACTTTCAGGGGCAGCTGTGTTTTCTGACTCAGTCATAATGCCCCTAAAAATCCTTATTGTTCTTGCAGTGTGCATCGGGCAATTGCAGTTGCCACCAACCTGTCCCTAGCCCCTCTGGGACCAAAGGGGTTTCCTGGGGCCAGGTTGGAAAATACCCTTCAAAATGAGACTGGAAGGAGACTTGCCAGTCACTGAAAGAGTTGGTTTGCCAGGACGTTGATTTATTGTGCGCCTCTTTTCAGCTTCTCTTGGTGGAGGACTTGGGGGGCTGGGTGTCGGGGCGTTCCTGTGCCGGGTGGAGCTCAGGTGAGCATGGAGGGCCCTATTTCTTGTACAGTGAAGCTTGGTAAGAGCCCAGCTGCCTAGGCTGTGCCCAGGAAGGTCACACTTTCATTAAAGCAAGTGTGGTGGGCTGGACGGGATGCCCTCCCCCCCTTTCCTGAGAAGTCAGGCCAGGAGGGGAGAAGGCACCTGGCAGGAACTTGCATTGTTTTTTAAAATAGAAGGGGCCTCCCAGTTTGCTCTTTGAGATCTAGTGACCTGACTGTCTTAAAAAACAGGGCAGCAATGATTCAGGGTCTTTCTCCTCTCTGCAGTGACCTTGGAGCCTGCTTTTTCTTAGCAGGATGTTCTCTGTCCCTCTTTGACTTCATAAGTTCCTTCTATTCTCAGCAGGTGCCACTACCTTTTCCAGTCCTGCCTCAGCAGATAATTTGATTGATCCAGTGCCTTATCTTGGGAGGGCTCCACTGTCCAGAAGCAGAAATAATCTTGTAAAATAGGAACTCCTTTGGGATACGCCCCTCTTAACACCACAGATCCAAAAGGATTGTCACCAAATCTCAAAGCAACAGAATCAAGTGGCTTGCCCACAGGTGGCCAGACAAGTATACTTAGCGACAAGCAGCACTGGGCCTGCTATGCTGGGCCCGCCCTATGACTGCAGGGGAAATTCATCCTGGGAACAACCCTGAGCCCCCTCCCCACCAGCAGCCCCCTGGAAATCTCCCATCACCTGTGAAGATAGTCTGGGGCCAGGGGCCAGGGGCTGGGCAGGCATTTGCAAGACTTGGAACTTAAAGACCTGCCTTCCTGCTAGCCTAGCCCTAGCTCCAGGGTTTGTCCTGCCATTACAGTGCTGAACTCCAGCTCTGCTAGGGGCTGGGTGCACTTAGGACCCTTAGTTACATCCTGCCCAGGAGAAAGTCCACCTCCAAGGTGAAATTTAAACATGGATGATATTTAGCGCCCCTGGGTAAAATAGGGGTGAGGCTGTCAGACAATGAGAATCTCATACCTCCAGTGGGCAAGGGTGGTACAGGCACCCTTTCAGCCCTGAACACCTTTGCTAGCATTGCCAACTTCAAATCACCTACCACCTCCTCCTAGGTCCCTTGCCCTGCCCTCCCATCTCCCATACCTTCTTGTTCCTGTATGTGTTCCTCATTCTGTACCCCAAAACATTTGCAAAAAATACCTCAGTTTTGTCTTTTTTGGTACCGGGGATCGAACTCATGACCTCGCACTTGCCAGGCAGCAGGCAGGTGCTTAAGCCACTGAGCTAAATCCCCGGCCCCTCAGTTTTGTCTTAAAAAGACGATACGTTAAAAGTAAATTGATTACTGTTCTTCCCAATTACAAAAGGATTATCTTCATTTGAAAAATTGAAAATCTAATTGCTTTCAAACACTGTTCACCAAAAGGATGACAAAGGCAATGAATGTCCTTACCTAGGGATAAGGTCTGCTAATGAAATATGTCCTTTCTGCACGCATCCCCCACCCAGGTAGGAAACTGGCCCTTCTACAAGAGATAGCCCCCTAGTGCACGTGAGCCATAGCTCTGTGCCCAATTCGGGCGTTCCGCAGCCCCTGTCAGCCCCTAGCTAGGAAGGTCTTGCAGAAAGTTTGAGCAGCACTGATCTTGCTGAACCAGGATGGGTGGAATTGCCAGTGAGGACTTGAGAAGTGCAGGTCATATCCGACAGATGGCCAGGTAGGCTTCTGAAGTGCTGCTTGACCCCCACTGTACCCCAGAACCACTTGGGGAGTGTTTTTAAAAAAGCCAATTTGTGAGCTCTGCCCAAGCCCAACTGGGTCTGAACTGCCAGGGAAGGGATGTCACAAAGACCCTCTCGGTGGGTATCTTGATTTTGGGTTTTGTTTTTTATTGCCCCCCCCATTCTGTTAAGCAGCTAGGGGAGGACCTTTGGGCCACCTTCCCTGTGGCTCTGCCTGCAAAGCCCCACCGAGGTGACCATTTGCCTTTGTCGAGTTTCACTCCCATTATTTTGTGTGCTGCCCAGTCATCTTTGATCCTATTTTCAGGCGGGGAACAGGCTAAGGAGATGGGGGTGGGGAACATTTATTCACAGACATAGAGCTGGGGTATGGCAGAGCTGGCATTCAGATCTGTAGCTCTTGACTCGGGAGATCAGTGGTGCTTCAGTAGCAGTAGTAGTAGCATTCAGAATTAGCACATGTAAGAAACCTATTACAAGGCTTAACAATAAGCAGCACTTGGTCAGCCCAGCCCTGAGGGGTGTGGGTGGGGGCTGCTGTCCCTGGAGGGGACAGTCGTAACCTGTCCCCCAGCATCTTCCCCTAGTCTCCTCATGCTACGGAACTCCCACCAGCCTGGGTCCGCAACTGCCCACTCAAGTCTGAACCACTGCTACAAAGACTTACCCCATTTTACACCCCAAGAGGCACGGCCTGGATTTCCTGGCTGCTGGATGCCAGTGGCAAGATGTCTTGTTTGCCACTTTCCTGCTCGGAGGTGCCCAGGAAGGACCACAGCTCTGTGTGGGGCCTGCTTGACAGGGTCCTAAGGGTCAGAAGCCCTGCTGGGGCCACACAGGTCTCCCCTCCGTCCTCCTTCCAAGAAGCCTGGCCTGAGGACTGGCTAGGTCAGCTCCAGGAAGTGATTGTCTGTGCTCCAGAGGGTATGCAGAGCTGGAGGGCCAGCCTCGGAGAAGGGAGCCGGGGGCTGAGGGCACCCTTTTCCTGCAGCCCTGGGGCCCTAGGCCAGGCTTCCTCAAGTCCTTGGCCACACCTTCCTTGCTTGCGGAGGGCCCAGAGGCCAGCAGTCAGTCACCCCTTTCCCCACTCAGCTTGTTGCGGAAGAGTGCGCACACTTGGAAATGGCACCTGTGAAACCTGCTCTCCAGAAAGCAGGATGGTTATCCAGGCAGGGGCAGCCAGCATTTCAGTGGGAAGAGGCGCATGGATGTGTGCTCAAGCCTTTCTTACCCACACTCCCTAGGTACTGAGTTTGGGAGCTCACTGTCAGTTGCCGTGGGTTACCTGGGTCAGGAGACCCCAGCTGTCTGGGTATAGTGGCACATAGGTGTAATCCCAGTACTCTACAAAGCTGAGGCAGGAGGATCACAAGTTGGAGTCCAGCCTGAGTGACTTAGCCAGACTCTATCTCAATAAATAAATGCATAAACAGAAAGATGAGGGTGGGAACACTATGGATGCTGCTAGTGTGAAGGCCCTGGGTTCAATTCTTAGTAAGGGGCGGGCAGGCAAAGGGAGGGAATGAATGAATGAAAAGAAAGAAAAACTCCAGCTAAGAGCAACCCAGCTGTTAGACATGGCTTAGACAAGAGCCTTTTGCACAGGGCTTGGGTGGTGAAAGCCTTGGGTCTGGTCAAATGCAGTCACTTAGCCGAGGACCCTAGAGCAGGCCTGCGAGTTTGGTGGGGTGCAGCGTTCCCTGTAGAAGTGTGTGCTTTCCAGCTCATTTTGCACATGGATATGAAGCTGTTGCTCCCTTTCCCTTTCCTTCCAGGAGTGCACTTGTGCGCAGATGCGGCTGCTGGGCCCAGGAAGATACTCACTGAATGGCAGTTGTGACACATTGCCCTGGAGGTCAGGTTTGGCGCTCAGCATGGCAAGTGTGCCTTCTCTTTTTGGTTGTACAAGAATGACTTCCTGACAGTCTTCTCTGGCCTCCCATTTGGCTGACTCCTGTTGGGGTGGAGGTTCTGGATAGAAAAGCCTACAGTCCTTGCCTCTTTACCCTGGATTTCCCTGTGGTCAGGCCACTAAAGCCTAGGGCCCATGGAGGCACCTTTCCCTTCCCGGGCCAGGGATAGGGCTTCTGCTGTAAGTCTAGACCCAGTAGCTCCAAGGTTCCTGCCTCCCCCAACCTCACCCCAGCCTATTGCCTTGAGGTAGACGCCCAGTACTGGAAGGAAGGGCTTTGAATTTGGCTTGACTAATGGGGAAGCAATTGGTGCATTCTTTGTTTTGACTCATGTCTGACAGCAGAGCCTGTGATATCACTGAGAAGCAGCCTTGGGCTTGAGTGAGGTAGGATTCATCCGTCCCTGGAGACATGACTGGCTCTTACAAAGTTGTCTGGATATGGGAAAGGTGATGTCCCATTTTTCTAATGATACCTCTTTCCTGGATCTCTCCTGGATCCTGGATCTCTGGGGTTTAGGTGGGGCCAGCTCCACCCGCTGGCTTTGGAAGCAGACATCTGATCCAGTCCTGCACACAGGCTCCCCCAGGGACTTGTGCAACAACCGTGGGGAAAGAGCTTTCCCTTTCTGTGGGAGTTGCTAAGTCCACAGGACATAACCTTGAAGCTGCAACAGCCAATCTGTTACCCATTTGAGGATGAAGCCAACAAAGAGGAAAGAGAACTAAGATGGACAGAGTGCTGTCCAGATCTGCCACTTGCTGCCCAGGAAACTCCAGAGTCCAGCCATGCTGGAAGCCAGCTGTACCCCCGGACTACCCTGATTATGTGTGCCAGCACTTTTTAAATTTTTTCCCTTCCTTTAAAACCAGACTGAGTTGGGTGTCTTATCATAGAAAGCCTTGTAATGTAGGAAGTGATTTTGTGTGGTTTCGCTTTTTTTTTTAAAGTCAGCTTTATTGAGATGTACTTCACATGCAAAGGAATCCACCCCTTTAAGCATACACATCATAAGTTTTGTCACATGCATGATGCACCTTTATAAGTACCATCACAATCAGCTGTGGAGCAGTTCTTTTTCTTCCCAAAAAGTGTCCTTATCTCCCTTGCTGGTCAGTCTCTCCTCCCTCAGAGAACCACTGACCTGCTTTTCTAGAGATTACTTTGGCCTTTTCTAGAATTTCCAGTGAGCACTTGTGTTTGGTTTCTTTTTCTCAGCATGTTTTTGACACTCATCCTTGTTACATGCATCAGTGGACCATTTCTTTTATTGCTGAGGAGGATTGCATCACGTGGGTGTGCATTGGTGTGCTCAGCCACTTAGATGATGCACATTTGAGCTGTTTCTAGATTTTGGCTGTTATAAATAAAGTCATTTTGAACAGTCACATATCAATCTTTGGGTGTATGTTTTGACTTTTATGCATCAGGCTCATTTTTCAGTTGAGGCAATGAGTTAGGATACATAGATTGATTCGTTCAGAGCCATATGGCTGATACTCCCAGTGCTGGCACAGTGACCCCGAGTGGGGAACAGGAGGGTGGAGCACCATGTTCCTTAACAAAGGGAACACAGAGCTGCTTGGGAAAGGGGCCTTTGGGCTCCTGGTGCCCAGTACCGTGGCTGCTGGGAAGAACCTTCAAGATGAGCTGTAGCCTTGATTCTCACGGCCCAGACCAGTGTTACACTGTATTTGTTTCCCCCAGTGGATTGCTAGGTTTGAAAGATAAAGTCTAAATAGGCTGCATTCATGAAACCAACATCTATTTCCCCCAGTATAGTTAAGATGTATCCAGAACTGCGTACTCACTGTGAGCTGTGAACCAGGAGAAAGAGGGGGCTGAATCATTCCAGCCAGGAACAAAGAAACCTTTTTTTGGCAGGGGGAGTGGCACCAGCTCATCACAGACGTTTTCCAGAAATCTAGAGTTTGTCAGGTTGGTTGTCCCACTAAGTCCCTTTCACAGATGCTCCAGCTGGCTCTCCTGTGTGGACTCTGCCTTGGAGGTCATGGAGTGTATTTCCTGATACACATTCTGTGACTCCTTGAGTCATCTCCTTGGGACTCTGAGCCATCTTTGGTCCAAGTGTGCTAAAGCCAGAGGTATCTGTGGACCTCCAGGTTTTAGGAACCAGTCTTTTCATTATTTGAGCCAGCTTGCAACTGAGAGACCTGGTACTGCGACTTTGTTGTGACATCACCTTTCGAACTCCTGAGACCTCCAGGCAAAATCAGCTGGTGGCCAACCCACTTTCCCTGCTTGGGACCTGATACCATACTATGTGATTTATGTGTATTTTCTCAGGTCCTCTCAGCAACCCTAGAGGTAATGCATTCCCAGTTTAGTATAAGGGAAACTGAGGCACAGAAACCACAGCTGGGATGCAGGTATGTCACATACTTACATCTGGTATGTCTTCCTGAAGGCATTCAGCTCCTTCTGTCTACCAGACTCTTGGCTACTTACTGTGCTGTGGACAAGGATTCTGGGTGTCCCATGTGCCACACCCCCAGCGGACTTGCTTTTTTTTTTTTTTTGCGGTACCTGGGATCAAACTCACAACCTCGCACTTGCCAGGCAGGCGCCTATGCCGCTGAGCTAAATCCCCAGCCCGGACCTGCTTTTTTAAGAGTCGGAAGATAGATGTATGGAGTGCAAATAAATGAATGACTCTGAATCACATGCTCCTGAAATGGGGATGGGGAATTAAAGGGGAGATAAAGCGTGGTGCTAAATTCATCAGCCACTATTTCCTTTCACCTCTTCCCCTCCATTCATGAGATCTTGTCAGTCAAGTCTTCTCTGAACCCCCCACTAAATTCTCAGTCTGGTAGAATGGAATCAATACTCTCTAATTCTCCTAATTCACTAAGTATGTGACACTGGCAAGATAGCCTCTCCAAGCTGGTTTTCCCACCTGTAAAATGGGGATTAAAATTATCTCACAACATAGGACTCCTGAGAGGCTTAACTCGGTTCTGAGCATGGTACATGGATGTAGGGGGCAGTGTGAAGGCTGTCTGTCCATCACCTGTTTGAAAGCCAGCCTGTTCTCTTTGAAACTATACCTCTTCTGATCTGAGTCACCTCTGGGTAAGTGGTACTGTTCCTTCATCCCATCCGCAGCCATCAGATCCAGGCTAATACCACATCCTGTGTTCTGACCACAAGAATTGCCAAGAACCTGGGCGTGGTCCCTAAGTCCAGCCAGCCATTGAAACAGTACCCCAAGGTTTTGCTGGAATAGTGAGGATGGAGGTACCTAATCTTTGCTGTGATCATGAACTTGGAGCTACCAGGCACCATTTTTACTCTTTGATCTTTTGAGAGTAAAGTCAGAAAAGCGAAGCCAAAAGGTGGAGCAGGATAACTGACGGAGTCCTGATGATGTCTTTGTGCTATAGTACCTGGGTCAGCTATGCCAGAACCCAGCCCATGTTGTATTTAGGGATGAATACATTCTGCAGGATTTTTTTTTTATTGGCTTATGCCAGTTCAAGTTGAGTTTTTGTTACTTAAAATTGCAGTGGTCCTAAGACAGTAGATTCTTTATAAATGATTGCTGCTATTCTTGTGATTAATTGTAAACACATTTTGGGTAGAAGTATCTGTGGAAATGCATAGGCCAGGTTCCCAGAGGCTGCTCTGCTCCTCATGTGTGAGGCCCTGGATGAAGGCAGGAGGAATGTTCGTCCATGTGCTGCTGCTTCCTTGCAGGTGTCTGTGTTGGGCATATGGCAGGTGAGTAATAACCATATGTTGAATGAACAAATGAACTGGGCTTGTTGTCCATTGTCTCCTTTAGTGTGTCCTGCCTTCCAGACCCTGTGGAAGGGGACAAACTTTGTGCCCTTTGCTGACTTCTGAGCCCACTAGAGTGGCTACCAGGAGTCTGTCCTGGTAAACTGATGTCCTGTTTTCATGATTTCACAATTTTCCTAGAAAGCTTTCTTTCTGAGGCCACATTTATCCTTATTCCCATTCATTTATTCAACTATTAAGTTTTTTTTAGTGTGTCCATTGTGTGAGGTACAGGGAGAGATGCAAAAAGAAATAGTGCTTTGCCTGCCTTCAGGGAGATTCTGTTTTAGAGGCTGGCACTTTCGGTTCAGTGAGGTGGTTCTAGGTATTTGGATAACTTTCTGGCATACTTTTATAACCCAAACAACAAACTAAGGAGTGTGTTTTGGTCTTAAGCTAAGTTGCAATAAAGGCAGTGGGTGGGTAGCCCTGGGGTGCTGAGGCAAGCGCTCACTGTCTGCAGAGCTTTATACTCAACTTTCTGAGACAAGCTCATGGCAACCTGGAATTATGGACTTACCTCACTGATGGAGGCTCAGAGAAGTAATTTCCCTGAGCAGAAAGGGGATCTGAATCCATTTTTGTGCTGTAGCAGGGAGCCCTAGGAGGGGGTTCCCCCCAAAATTTATAAAACGCCTCAACTGACAGTGAGTGATTATATGTGAATAGAACTGTGTGAATCTCCCTTGGATAACAGGGACTCATGACGTTTTCCACATCTCTCATCTTGACTGTGAGTCAGCTTCCTGTTGGAGCCATCTTCCATTTCTATACCCTGCACTTTGTACCAGGCACTGACCCCTGAAAGCCTCAGTGCCTTAAGCATGTATTAGTTTTGTTCCTCAGCATCCATTCTCTCTTCCTCAAAGGACTGCTTTATCATTCTGTTTGTCCTGGAGGTTTTTTTCTTTTCTTTTCTTTTTCTTTTTTTTTTTTTTTTGAGGGATGTGTTCAGTCATGTGGCATTGGTTGTGTTGTTTGTTCTATTTTGCAGTGCTGAGAATTAAGCCCAGGGTGTATTGCATGCTAGGCAAGTGCTCTACCTTAGAACTACATCCCTGGGCCTTTTTTATTTTGAGATACTGTCTTGCTAAGCTGTCCATGCTAGCCTTAAACTTCTGATCCTCCTGTTTACACCTCCCTTGTAGTTAGACTTACAGGTGTGCACCACCAGGCTTGGCTTGACAACCAAGTGGTCACGTGATCCTAGTGAAGCCAATCATAGTTTGGCTCACCCTGGATTGGTCCGAGTGTTGGACATGTGATCCAATCAGAGCTATTCCCTGGAACATTCTGAATTCTCCCCCATGGGTCATGTGCTAGCTGAGTGTCTAACTCTGGAGCTGCCAAAGGCTTTGGCCAGGAATCTGGGAGGATGAAGTCCTGAAATTATCTGCTCAGATCACACCCTCTGTCTTTCTACCTTATACAGGGCAGTAGATTTCCATCCCCCTTTTAACCTTTTAAATTAGTATCAGAACAAAACAGGAATCAGTTAGGTCAAATATAACAATAGAATTTATATACTTTCGTGTTTTTTTTTGGGAGAGGGGTTTGGTACTAGGGATCCAACTCACAACCTCGTGCTTGTCTACCAAGCAGGTGCTTGTGCTGCTGAGCAAAATCCCCAGCCTGAACAAAAGAATTATAAAGGAAATCACCAGACTCTTGCCTTATTCTTCCTTCTTCACCCCAGCTTCACTCTGAAGGCAAATTATTTCACTTTTTTTTTTTTTTTTTTTTTTTGTACCGAGGGTGGAACTCATGACCTCACACTTGCCATGCAGGCACTTACGCCGCTGCACTAAATCCCAGACCCTCACATATTTCTTTTGTGTTTTAACTGATGGATTACTCTGTAAATCTGGGTAATATGCTACTCATCTGTTTTTTGGGGGTTTTTTTGTTTGTTTTTCATTTTAATTCAGTGTTGAGGATTGAACCCGGGGTGCCTCATTCATGCTAAACAAGAACTCTACCGCTGAGCTGCATCCCCTATATTTTTCTTTTGGAGACAGGGTTTCACTAAATTGTACAGACTACCCTCAAACTTGTGCTCCTCCTGCCTCTACTTCCCAAATAGCTGGGCTCACAGGCATGTGCCACCATCCCAGTTTACATGTGTTTCTCAATTTGTAACTTTAAACCAACATTCATTGACTTGTCTGTGAGATGCAAGACAATTTAGCTTATTCATACCCCTGACTTCTTTTTTTTTAAATATAATCTAGCATATATCTACTGACTTCCCTTATCTCTTTGTAAATAACTATTCCACCCCACCCTATTTAGGATAAGAAGCATGAAGGATGTCCCTACCATCTCCTCTTCTTAGTCACATCCAACATTTGTTGACTATAAATGTCATTGATAGTAACATTTTCTTCCACTTCACAATTAAGTTTTTGCATCTTTGGCCACAGGTTGATTTGAAATATGAAAATCCAAGAAATAGCTTTCATTTGATAAGATTTTAAGTGTCACTTATTTTTACCCCTTTCAACCACTGCCAGTTTGATTTGGGTTTGTCAGGTATGGCCAGCTTGGGCCAAACCACCCACTCAGGTTTTATTGAATTAGGCAGGGTGTGTCCATGTGGCTTCAGTGCACACGGGGAAGGCTCCCCAAGCTGGTTTGGGCCTGAGATCTGCACTTTCACATGGAATTTTGAGCTCAGGATACTGTGTATGGGCTAATTCTCTGTGGTCACTGTCTTAAAATTGTTAGTGATTTTTAACCAACAGAGCCACATGTGATATAGTGATCCTGAGTTCACGTCTTACTGAGAGAGGCCTGAACTTTCCAAGAAACATTTCCTTTGTTCAACATCTGTCAGGCACTTGAGAGGGAAAATGGGATCCTTAGGCAGGTCCTGAAATAGCCATAGAAAATCAAGTGAGGGACCAGAGAGGCTCTGAGTTCCTTTCTAGAAAGAGACAACTGACCTGGGAAAAGCTTGGTTATTCTGGTGTGAGGGATTAGGATTATTAGATGATTATTTAGAAACAAGGATCTGCCCAAGTCTCAGCACTTACTAATGACAGGTTCTAGATTCAAGTTGGAGCCTCTGTTTCCAGACTCAACGCCTTATTTCTTCTGCCACCAGAACCATGCTGCCTATGATGATGCAGACTCGTGGTTGAGTTGCTCTGTGTTTTACCACTGGTGAGGGACTTAACCGTCTCTGACTCACTTACCCAGGGGCCCATTGAGGTAGATGATAAATTTTAAAGTTCCTTTCAACAGAATCACTATGTAACCCTCAAAGTAGAGGAGGGGAATCTTTATAGATGAAAAAGAACCAATGCAAAAAGTGAAATAGAATATATGGTTTTTAATGAATTGCTTGAAACATCAGCGGTTTACGATCAGGCCGGTCATCAAGAGAGAAGTGGACACTATATGCCTCCTGATAGAAGAACTCAATGAGACATCTAATGACATAGTCTTACCAAAACCAAAGCCAAAACTTGAATCTGATCAAGCCTCTACTTCTATCAATATACAGGAAAAACAGAGGATAGAGGAACCTGTTAAAATACACTGCAAGGCAACAATCTTCAAAATCCAGATAGCACCAGATGCCACAAGGCAAATAATTAGTGTCTTCTAATAAAGAAATTACAACCGAAGACCAAAAAAAAAAAAATCTCTAGACTAAAAGAGATGCAAAGACATACTGACCAATCATAATGTGTAGACCTTACTTGGATCTAAATTTCTTTTTTTTTTTAATTTATTGGATCTAAATTTCAACAAATGATCAAAAATTCATTATGTGATCATTAAAGGTCTGAAGATTGATCAGATTTTTTGTTTGTTACTGGGGATCAAACTCATAACCTCATGCTTGCCAGGCAGGCCCTTATGCCTCTGAGCTAAATCCCCAGCCCTAGATTGTTGCTGTTGTTGTGTTTGTTTTTTTTTTTTTTTAATAATAATAATAATAGGAGCTACTACTTTCTTGGTGTGGTATGGTACAGATTATGGTTCTTTGAGTTTTCGTAAGAAACAGACCTTTGAGAAACACACAAAAATATTTATGGGTGAAATAATGTCATGCCTGGTTTGTTTCAAAATAAGACTTGGGAGATGAGGATGGGGGAGTGTGGTTCTGGATAAAGCAGGATGGTAATTGCTACAACTGAGTGATGGAGATGTGGGGGGTGGTTCTCCTATTGTCTCTTTTCCTGTATGTTTCCATTTGTAGCAGATGCCTTGCAGCCTGTGGTAGGGATCAGGGTGGGATATCGGGGAAAAGATAGCCAGGCCTGCGCGGAGCAGGGAGAGGACACTGATCTAAAGGACAATGGTCTTGTCTCTCCTTCACCACCTCCCTTGGCCAAGCTGGGCTCTGCAGTGTTGAAGTCACTTATGCCCAGGTATAGATTAAGATGGTGGCTTTCTCTGTGTTTGGACCAGTTCACAAGACACTGTAATTGTGGAATTCTGCTTCCACCCTCCAAGCCCAGTTTTCCACTCTGGTCTCATCCTCCGCCATGTGGCTGCCAGCAAGGGAGGGAGAAGGTACAGCAGGTGGTGGGAGCTGCAGGGCATTCCCAGTGCCTTTCCCACAGCCTCCCTGGTGCTGGCAGTGTGGCCCTGGCCAAGCCAGTGTGGAAGGATATGGAAGATCAGGGGGCCACTCCTAGGAGGTGAATGTTCCCCAGGGGAGTGAGCCCCGACCTCCCTGGTGTCCAGGTTGTTGCGTGACCATGACAAGACCTGGGCCTGGGCCTCCCTATCCCACTGGAGGCAGCTTGGTGTTTTTTGATGGCCTGTGCTGTCACTCTTTGGGGAGGGACAGTGCATCCTAGTTTAGCATTGCTGGACCCCTGCCTGTTAAATGCTGGCCACAGCTCCCATTACTGTGGCAATCAAGAAAAGGCCTACATGTTTCCAACTGCCTCTGACTTAAGGACCACTGCAGGTCATAAAGATCCTTGCCAGTTCCTTAGTCTTGTATATCTGTGTGTTTTGAGAATTCAAAACAAATTAGAGAAGAATAGAAACTGTTGATGTCGCTCACAGTCTTGCAAGGAGGTGAAAGCATGCTGAATCTTGCAGTGTACCTAGGAGTTTGCAAGGGAAATAAGAGATGTGACAGGGAAGGATGAGCTCACAGGCCAGAGGCATAAAAGAGAAGGGAGTGTTTGGGAAAGTGTGGAACTTCCCAGCAGCCCCAAGGCTTGACCAAGGCTCTAAAACCATGCTCCAACTTACAGACAACAGGAAACTTTCAGGGCTTTGCAAATGTGGCAGAAATTCACTTCCCCTCCTGAGCAGAAGCAGGTTTTCCCACCCTAGTCCCTCTGGACTGAGAAATCACTGCTGCCTACCTGTGGATCAGGAGAACGTCTCTTTTCCTGGGCCAGCTGCTAAAAATGTAACTGCACAGCTGGGCCTTCTGTCCCAGTGAGAGAGGGATTTGGAGGTGACAGGGAGTGAGCTGCTGAAACTTACTAAACTGTACAAGAACCCTGTGTGTGCGTGTCTCTGTGTATGTGTGCGTGTGCCTAAGAATGTGTGCCTGTGCACAGACTATTCCTTTCCTCATTCAATAAACTCTGACACATGCCTCACACTCATGTGATCCAGTGGCTGAGAAAGAAATGAATGAGAAAACAAAATGAAATGTACTCCAGAAGCTAGAGGGTTACTAGGTTGGGGATGGCCATGTCCCGAGCCAGAGAGGAGAACCTACTGGATGGGGTGGTGGCACAGATGGCTCAGAGCAGGCTGCATTCAAACTGAGTGTTGCCAGTGGGCGTGTGCTGGCCTGGGCCACCACACTGCCCCTTACTGGACCTCTTTTTTTTGATGGATAAAGGCTGCTAGGTTCCTTTTGCACTATCCTGCCAGAGGGGGTCGGTGACTCCAGCCAGCTAGTAAGAATGTCCATTCCTTCAGTTCTTGGATAGAATGACACTGATGGCTGGAGTTCCCTGGCTGTATCCTGCCACACATTCCTGTCCCAGATCTGTGTCTGCCCTTCTTGTCACTTGGCCCCATTGGAGTCTGGTTTTCCAGCATTCCCATCCATTTTCCTGTGGGCAGATCTATCTGTGAGGGTCTGCTTTTTTGACTTTTTAATGAGCAAAGCTGGAACAAGGGTTCTAGAAGAGCAGAGGAGGCTTACGAAAATCCACTCTTCATAATAGACTCAGTAGGGGCTGTTGAGCTTCCCGGAGCCAGGCCCTTTTCCACGGTGTGCACACGTGTGCGCACACACACCCAGGCACACACTGGACCCTCCGAACGCTCCCTCCCTTCTGAGCAAGAGCAAGGCAGAGTGAGGCCCTGGCAGGCCTCCCAGGGAGGAAATGCCAGCCGAGTTTCTTTAAGCCTCACTCAGCCTCCCTGGGGACCCTCGGCTGCCCTGACGCTTCCTCTGAGGCCTTGTCAGTGCTGCTCTCCTGGCCCGCCCCGGGTGGGCCTCCGGCAGGGGCCTGTGACTCAGGGCTCAGTCAGGCAAAGGCAGGATGTCAGCGCCATTCACTGGGCCACGAGGAATCTCGCTCTTCTATTTATAGGCAGCGCAATGACCGGGCCAGCCTGGCCTGGCTGGAGGAAGTGGCCACTCCTGCCATCGAGTCAGGGGAGTGGGGCAGTGAGTCAGGAACCAGGACGTGCCACTCCCTCTGCCTGGCTGGGGTGACTTCCAGGTTAGGGCTAGCTTTCCCGCTTCAGGATGACTGCAGCCAGGACCGGCCAGGTCAGCGAGACTGTGTGGCCACGTGACTCATCAGCCGAGCAGTAAGAAGTGCGCAGGGTGCCTTGACCGTGAGCCTAGGTTACTTGTTCTTAGGAAACTAAGATATCTACAAAGGGCTGTCGTGAAGTCTTTCAGTCTTCCAAGAAGTTTATAACATAGACCCACTCATAAGCGCCTGCCTGGCAAGTGCAAGGTCGTGAGTTCAATCCCCAGTACCACAAAAAAAAACAAAAACAAAAACATAGACCCACTCAACAGAAACAAAACTGGCACCCAGAGTGCTTACAGTACAGTGGTACCGCCGTTCACCAGCACTTTTGTTTGCAAACAGTTTGATTCACAAACAGAAACATTGGCAAAATTTTGTTTTCGTTTGCAAGTCTACATCTGGTGACAAACCCAGCTGCAGCCCCATTTCCCACATAAACAGACATGGCCATCTTTTCCAAACTCGTAGAACAAATTAAGTTCATGAACCAAGGTACCATGGTACTTACCCACCTTTGTGGACAAATATGAGTGATCAAAAAATGGTGAATATTTACATGAAGAGTATTACAGTAAAAGACATATTGCCTATCAATATCATCCCCCTTCGCTTTAGACACATTTATCCCACCATTCCTGCCGCTCTCCGAAGCTGCTCTGTAAGTTCTGTATTGTGTCTTTACAAGGTATAGTCAATGGTACAGCACATGCTGCTTCCGGGTGCCATCCAACAAAAGGGCAGGCTTGTCAGATGTTACGATACATCCTCATCCCCCTTATTCCCTGGACCTGGCACTGTGTGACTCCTGGTTCTCCCTCAAAGTCAAAATTACCCTGAATGGTAAGCGTTTTGAATCAGTTCAGGACACTGAAACAGCCACAGCAGTGCAAGTGATGATACTCAGGCAGGAGGGCCTCCAGAGCTGCTTCGCAAGGTGGCCGGAACAAGGTGATAAATACACTGGGGGTGGGTAGTCTGAGGGTTAATGGAGATACAACTTTTACTGTAATGATTTTTTAAAAATTAAGCATTCACCCTATTTGTCGACCATACCTCTTCTGTCCTCTATGTAAAGTGCGGGCTGGCCACTTGTCAGAGGGGTGTGGTGAGGGGTAGTGGGACTACTTTGGCCATTGTTAATTTGATGCCATCTCCCTGTAGGCGTGGCTGTCTACGTGGCTGACCTGAGTTCTCAGCTGAGCCTGCATCTCTGACTGAGTTGCAGGATGCTTATGTTTGTTTCCTGAACTGGACAGGGGCCGCTTAAGGTCTAGAAGGGAGTCTCACTCCTGTAAACACCTCACACACAACATGCACATACACTTAGGGCTTGGTACCCAGCAGGTGCTTGGTCGAACCCCTTCTGCCTATCCTGGGAGCCCTCACACTCTGCCTCTGCTGGTAATAGCCCTTCTGGTATCTCTGATCTGGGGTCAGTGCGCAGGGCAGATACTCAGAAAGCACAGAGGACCTGGCTTCTAGGGAAGCTGTGGACTGGGAGCCAGGCTGGACATTGCAGGTCTTCTGTCCTCACGTCCTTTGAGTGGATCCAAGTTCCTGACCAGCAGGCCCTTCCAACATAGCCTACTTGAGGCCAGTTCAGAGGACACCAGCCAGGGGCTGCAGTAGATAGTGCAAATCTGCCCTGACCATTGGGAAAACCCTTATTCCTTCCTTTGTGTTCTTTGGAGCAGCCTCCCCAGTGCTGAGCACCTTCCTGAACCCAAAGCTGACCACTCTCCCAGGGTTGTGTGACCAGCTGCTTACTGGTCCACCTGCATGTCTGCTGGGCCAAGGGTGCAGCTACCCTTCCCTCCCTCCCTGACTGGAGAAGTTGAGCTCAGGGAACTGCTCCACAGCCAGAGGGAGGTGAGGAGCGCATGCAGGGCCTGGGTCAGTGGGAGGTGGTGCTCACTGCCCGTAGCGCCAGAGAAGCCCTCCTGGCCTCTCCCAGCATCCTGTCTCCATCCTTCAGCCCCTTCCTCTGTGGCTCTGACTGGCCTTGGGACCCTCCCCAAAGCCCACCCATAATGGGGAGGTTCAGTGTGACCAGGGTGAGGACAGGGAGCACTCCTGACAGGACTGGAGTACAGCCCTGGACCCTGTCCACTGAGCCTGCTGGACAGTGCCGACATGACATCATTTTCGTGTACTTAACACAAGGTAAACCGGGGAAAGTCCAAGTACTCATTATCTAACTTGGCAGCGGCCAGCTGCTGCCTCCTTAACGACTGGTTTCCTGGGGTTCTGGTATCGTCACGCAGAGCCTGTCTTCCAGCGCACAGGGGGTGCTCTGGCTCCTGCGGTGGGGCTGTGCTGGGGGCTTTGCAGTTTTCCTATGAGTTAAGAGAACTTGGCCTGCTGAGGCCCAGGCATCAGGGGCAGGCAGTAGGGTGCACTGTAGGGTCAGGTTCTGGGATTCTAGTAACCAGATGGGAGGCCATACAGAGAAACCTCTTCCTCCCTCGAGTGGTTTCCAAGTGCTTGGCCTTCACCTGCAGGCCTGAAGGCAAGAGGAGGGGCTTCCTCCTGTGGATGTGACCCAAGGGCAGCCACCAGCAGCCAAGCAACCTCAGAAAAATGCATGGGGAACTCGTGACTCCTGTCCTCCATCCCCTGGCTCCACATTCCGTTCCCTGGGATAGAAGGAAGAACCTTTCAGAGGGCCCAGAAGAACAGAAAGTTCCTGGTGCTTCTCGTTCAGGGGCTTTCTCTTGCAAAGCAAACCCCCACGAAAGATCTGGTAGATTTGGTTCTCTGCTTTAAGAAAACACACCACAAAAGATGGCAGCGATCTTCCTCTTTTTCTAATGTCAGTTGAGTAAAACACACCGCAGCATGGAGAAAAGCTGGAGAGCCCTGTATAGGCTTGGACACACCCCTAGTTCCTCGTGGCCATTAGTTTTCCCATTGATATTGAACCCTAAGCATCCCAGCACCTCACTGACCTGTGAGTTCCGATAACTTCGCATGGAGGTACAAAGCTGCTCCCTCCAAGGCCCCTTCTGCTCTCGGGGAAATAATGCCTGGCCTCTTGTGTTATGTGGTCAGCAGAGTAAAAGGCCAGAACCTGTGATCGTGTCACCTTACTTGGAAAAGGATTTTATAGGTGTGATTTAAAAAGAGCTTGGAGGGAGGAGGGAGGGGAAGTGACTGGACGGAGCAGAGGGAGAGAGGCAAGCGTGACGGGAGCAAGAGCCCAAGGTGCCAGGGTGGCCCCTGGAAGCTGCAAACAGTAAGACAACAGAGTCTCTCCTGCATCCTGTAGAAGGACCACGGTACCTCCACCACCCTGCTCTTAGACCTCTGGCTTCCGGGACTGTAAGACAGGAAGTTTGTTGTATTAAGCAGTAAGTTTATGGTAGTTTGTTCGGGCAGCATTGGTAGATGAATGCGGGTTAGGACAGATGGAGCCCACAGCCATCCCGGATGGCTGCCCAGGCCACCCTGCCTGATCTCCATGTCCTTCCTGCTGGGCACCACCTCTCGGGAACTCGAAGACACAGCTGCCTCTGTTGGTCTGGGGCTCCACATGGGCTTCCTTGGAGAGCCACCAGCACCTGGGGTATCAGCCTGATCACCCATCAGGGAACATGGGCTGTCTTTGAGGAACGGTAGTCGTCTCCTGGCTCCTAAATGTCTGTCCCCCGGGTCCTAGCACAGACCCCGCCCCAGGCTTAGGACCACCCAGACCAATGCCCAGGCTGCATTCTAAGGGGCACCCTGTGCTGGATGCCTCTTAGCTCATCACCAGTTCTTCCTTCTCACCCCAAGATGGAGTCAACCTCAGCTGTGGCTCAGCCTTCCTAGTCTGCTTCCTAGAATCTTGTTAGCTCCTTGTAAATCACTGGTGCACCATGGAGGGAAAAGGCAGGGCACTGGGGGCATAGGCAGGTGCCAAACTCTGCATGCCAGGGACTGGCTGTGGGCCAGCACAGAGGGCAGAACGCCACCTGCTCACAAGGCTTGTAGATTAGTATAGTTTTGAGGTGGGTATAAGGCCATTTACGCGCCTGCCCTCCCAGGCCTCATTGGTCATGTGTTGGCCTGGACCCCTGACGTTGATGGCCCTGTCCCATCCCATCATCAGTGACAGTGGCCAGCCCCCTCCTGTGGCCCACTGAGGAGTTTCTTCCTGGAAAAACTTTGTCAACAGTCAGTTACGCAGGTCACTGGGCATTTTTCTTTGAAAGACGTTTTAAACTGTCACTGAATCACACAAGTAATGTAAATTTTCTGAAGAAACAAAATCAGAAAACAATTAGGCAAAACAAAACAAAAAACTAAATAGAAATGATCTCTAACCCTTCCTATCTGGAAATAATAATCCAATAATCCACTGCCAACATTTTGGTGTGTATCTAACATAGTAATCTGACAATTTATTATTTCCAGAATGTCATTTATTAACATTACCACAATCCTATCACTCAAACTTCTCCAATGCAGCTTTTCTCACTCAGCAAATGTCATGAACTGCATTCCGTGCCAACGTACGTGTTTGTGTCCGCGACGCTGTTTTTCATAATTGTATGGGGTTTTTTTTTTTTTTTGCTTACATGACTGTGCTATAAGTTATAAGTCAATTATTGAATAATTTTGTTATTTCCAAAACTGTAAACAAGCTGGGTGTGGCAGTGCACACCTATAATCCTAGCTTCTCAGAAGTGGGGGTGTAGCTCAGTGGCAGAGCACTTCTCTAATGTGGGTTCCACCCTCAGGAACACACACACACACACACACACACACACACCCCTCTTGTGAACAATGTTGTCTTTTGCACAACCTTCTTTGCCTTGTATGACTTTCCCAACTAGTTAGGGAGGGCACATTCCTAGAGGCGCAATGGCTGCTAGAGTGCATATTTTTTTAAAGGCTTTTGGTGGATATTCGTGGCCTGCCCTTAAATCAGGCCCATTTCTTACATGCTCTGGATTTGACTTCCACTTTAGCATTAGCTCAAGGACCAATAAATTTAGCTAAATCTGCTATTTATAATTCTCTGGGCCACTTCACTCCATTAATATGTATGAATGAAAAAAATGACTCTAGTTGTCATTTTTAAAATGCCAACTATGTTTTCATCCCAGTGTTCTGCCATGGCTGGCTTTTCCTGGTAGTTTTGGGAATTGGATTAAATGCTAATTTCTTCTTAGAGTGAGAAGTTCCTAGATGAAGCCAAAGATATCATGATGTCTCTGAGCCTCAGTTTATTCACCTGTAAAATGGAGACATGACCAGTACTTTGTGGAATTTTCATGTGGCATCTGACACATGGGGCACTGTCAGCGCTTCAGTTCCTTCCTTCTCTCCTGGGACCAGATGGTGTGCAGTGGGGCCCCTCCTGGCCATTTCTGGCTGTCTATACCCACATTTTCAGCTACGCAAAGCTGATCAGCTCCCTCCAGCACAACCCCCAGCTTTGCTCCACCTTAAAAGGTCCTTGAGCTGTCAGAAGGACAACCGAACAACAGAGCAGAGCATTAGAGAAAATTGCTGGTCTCGAGTAGACAAATAATTTTCATTTATTCTTCCCCCTGTGTTCTACTTTCTCTGCCTCCTTGCTGTCCCTGTTCTCAATAAGCCAGGCATGAGGCTGATGTTATTCTTATAAATTCTTGAGACAGATTATGTAATAATCTAGACTGGAGACTAAACAGCAAAGGCAACTGTGTGGTGAATGCACTGAAATCTCTGCAACCATTATAGGAGATAGAGTCCGGGTCCCTTCCGGCCTCTCCGGGCTTATTAGCAGAGGAGCCTCATCCTGGGGCCCCCTGGCCACAGCCCCTGGGCCACAGAGCTCCTCTGCGCACCTCCCCGAGGCTCCGAGCCAGGTGCGGCTGCTGGGGCCCCAGCCTAGACCTTCCGAACTAGATTTTCTGGGCAGTGTTTAGACACTTACAAATGTACACTGTACGTTTAACAAATGACCTTGGGTAAGTTGTGCGTGTGTGCATATCCATAATACAGAACAGTGATGTCTGTTTTGGGAAACTGTCACGTTCATATCACATATCTTGCTTATTTTCAGTCCTTTTTCCTTCCTTACCCATCATCCCCCTCTCCCTAATCCCCTTGCATATCCCCAAAAGTCAACCTTGAGTTTCCTATTATCTGTCCTTTGTTTTTTTTTTTTTGGTACTGGGGATTGAACTCATGACCTCACGCTTGCCAGGCAGGTGCTTAAGCCACTGAGCTAAATCCCCAGCCCCTGTCCTTTGTTTTATTCATTTATTTATTTTTTAGGTTTCTCATATAAGAGAACATATGTGATATTGAACTTTCTGATTCTGGCTTATTTCCTTTTTTTTTTTTTTTTTTTTTTTGGTACAGGGGATCGAACTCACAACCTCGTGCTTGACAGGCAGGCGCTTAAGCCACTGAGCTAAATCCCCGGCCCTTATTTCCTTTAACATCATGGTCTTAAGTTCCATCCATTTTCCTGCAAATGACATGGCTTCCTTTTTTATGAATGAATACTATTCCAGTGTATATAGATACCACATTTTCTTTATCTGTTCATCTGTGGATGGGCTTCTGGGCCATTTCCAGAGCTTAGCTACTGAGAATTGCGTAGCTGTAAACATGGGTATGCAGGTGTCACTATAGTATGATGTCTTATTGTTTCAAAAATATACCCAGGAGACGTACAGCTAGGGCAGATGGTATTGCTGGTTTTCGTTTTTTGAGGAATTTCCATACTTATTTTCATGACAGCTATACCAGTTTACATTCCCACCAGCAGTGTAGACGCATTTGTCCCCTCACTACTCACCCCCATCCTCATCAGCCTTCATTGTTTTTTTTCCTTATGTAATTAAATTAATTAACTAATTAATTTTGAGACACAGTCTCATTAGCAGTGCAGGCTGCCCTTGAACTCTCTGTGTAGCCCAGATTGGCCTTGAATTTGTGGTGATCCTCCTGCCTCAGCCTCCCAAAGTCTGGGATTACAGGTGTAAGCCATACCCACCTGCATTCATGGTTTTTTGTGTCCTTGATGACAGCCACTATGACTGGCATAAGATGGAATCTCAGAGTCCTTTTGATTCTTCGTATTTTCCTAATGGCTAAAGATGACAAATGTTTTTTTCATGTACAGTACTTACAGGCCATTTGTCTGTCTTCTTTTGAAAAGTGTCTTTTTACTTCATTTGCCCATTTTTTGATTGAGTCATTTGTTTTTCAGGGTCATTTAGTTTATTTTCTTTACTTATTCTGGATATTAGCCCTCTATTAGAAGAGTGACTAGCAACAATTTCCTCCCTCTCTGTCGGTTATCTCCTCTCTCTGATTGTTTCTTTTGCGGTGCAGAAGCTTTTTAATGTGATGATCCCATTTGTTGATTCTTATGCTACTTCCTGTGCTATTGGAGCTCTATACAGGAAGTCCTTGCTTGTGCCCATGGCTCCAAGTGTTTCCCCTGTATCTTCCAGCAGCTTCCAAGTGTTTGTTTACATCTAAGTTCTTTCTCTTTTTTTATTTGATTTTAGTACAGGGCGAGACATAATAGGTCTAGTTTTGATCTTTTGCAAGTAGATTTTCAGTTTTCCCAGCAGTATTTGTGAAAGAGGCCATCTATTCTTCAGTGCACGTTTTTTGACCCCTATAAGACGTGGCACCCTCGCTTTGTTTTCTGCTCTATTTTGGTGGCCTATGTGTCTGTTTTGTGCCCTTATAATGTTGGTTTTACTCTTATAGCTCTGCAGTATAACTTGAAATCAGGTGTTGTAATGCATGTGGCACTGCTTTTTTTTTTTTTTTTTTTTTGAGACAGGGTCTCCCTATGCAGTTCAGGCTGGCCTTGGGCTCACTTCCTAGCCCAGGCTGGTCTCAAACTCACAACAATCCTCCTGCCTCAATTTCCTGAGTGCTGGCATTACAGGCATGTGCCACCACGTCTGGCTTTAGCACTGTTCCTTTTGTCCAAAATTTGCTTTGGGTCTTTTTTGATTCCATGTGAATTTCAGGATTTTTAAAAAAAACTCCTGTGGAGGAGGTTGTAATTATTTTAATAATTTTTAATAAGATCACTTTTGGTCCCATTTCTGTTTTCACGATATTATTTCTTTGAATTCAAGAACAAGGGGTGCCTCTCTATTTTTTAATGTCTTCTTTATTTTCTTTCTTCAGAGTTCTGCAATTTTCATTATAGATGCCTTTTGTCTCCTTGGTTAGGTTGATTCCTAGATATTTAATTTTTTTGAAGCTACTGTAAATGGATTGTTTTTCTTCTTTCTCAATGTCCCACATTGAGAAAGATAATAAGATAATATAGTTGATGTTGTTACTAGAGGGAGATAACCTAAGTAGTCTTTAGCCTTGCCTACAAGGTCCCTATTACTAGGGACCTTTAAAACCCCTTTGCTCAGTTAGATCAGAACCCTAATCTTGAACTGTGTTCAGGACTCTGACTGCATATGTATCCAGAGTCCAGAGTTCTCACTTAGCTTTGTCACTAACTCAGGGAATGATGCCTCTAACTCCCAGTTTCTATGCATACAAAATGTAGGATGTGGAAGATGGTTGAAGGGAAGTGTTTTCCATCCCATGCGTTAGTCTGACTGATAGGTAGTGGTTGCCTGAGCCACAATATTGAGAAGAGTTCTGAAGCTGGGACTGGGCTAAGTGGGAGATGACGTGATTGTTTAAAGATGTCTGCCACAGGTGCAGATCAGAGGGCGGTGGCTCGGGTGTCAACACAAATCACAACCTGACTGAACAGCCACGGGAGCTGAGTGCCCCAGCCTAGAGCATGGGTACATGGACCAGGAGGTAAAGGGCCCTGGAGGAGTCTTCTGCAAGTTTCCCTAAGAGAAGGCAGTTACTGGACAGGGTGTGGTGCTGCATGCCTGTAATTCCAGTCATTGTAATTCCAGGCTAAGTCAGGAGGATCTGAAGTTTGAAGCCAGCCTGAGCAATTCAGCAAGACCTTGTCTCAAAATAAAGCTAAAAAAGGGCTGAGGATGAAGCTCAATGGCAGAGTGCTTGCCTAATATGCAGGAAGCTCTGGGTTCAATCCCCAGTGCTACCATCTGTTATGATTTGTGTCTAGATTCCCACCCCACCCCAAAGCTTCATGCAGTCCTAGAGGGGGTTTTTCAGAGGTGGCTGGATCTAGAGTGTGTGGTACTGGGACCGTGGGAGTGTGATTACCACATCAGTCCACTGATTAGTTTGGCATAGTTCTGGCTATGATTAAGGGGGTGAGTGAGTGCTACACCCACCCTAGGGCAGACAGCCTGCATACAATGTAAGGAACAGAAAGAACAGAAAGAGAGAGTTCTCGCCTGCCTGCTGGCCTGCCGCAGTTTCTCCTCTGTCATTTTCCTCTTCCATGCCGCCTGCCTTGGAGTCCCGACTATGGAAACCTCCACAAACTGTGAGCCAAATAAACCTTTCCTCCTTTAACTTTGGGTGCCCGATATTTTGCCTCAGCAACAAGAAGAGTAACTAAGACACCTGTGCTCAGCCATCCCAGAGGGTTCTCCTTTGTGTTCTGTTGCGTGCTGGGATTCAGGCCTCTGCCTTTTGCTCACTGTGGGAGCTTTACCTCCCTATTGGATGAGAAGGAGGCGGTAACACACACACATCACGGGACTGGGTGAAAGTGACATGGCCGAAGGATGTTCCCGGGCCAGCAAGTGCATTACTTGGCTTCTCCTCTCGGTCTTCTCCAGGGGGACGGAGTGCTGCTCTCTCTCAAAGCATTCTGAAGGATGCTGAGTCATTTTATTATAGAGCGAGAAATGACAAGTGTTCCCTCAGATGACTGTCTCCGGAGAAGCAGCTAATAGCAGGGCACATTTATCCCATCTCGGTCACATTTTAGCATGAAAATGGAAAAATAGATGCTCTGATGCAGGAGGAGGGAACATCAGCTCCCTTCTGCTGGTGCTGGGATGACTCGTGTGGGAGGGGGAGGGAGGCTTTGGGGAGGCAGGCACCCCATCCCAGGGGGTCCCTGAAATGGCAAACGGAGGATGGAAACCTAGTTACTGGAGACAGAGGCAGCTCTGGGTGGTGGCACAGAATGCTGTGTAGGAAGAGAATAAACCTCCCCAGTTCTTCTCCCAAAGGGTGGGCAGAGAGTGAGTCTTCCTAGGCCGCTGCATGAGTCTTCTGGTTATCTACAAGGGAAGCGTTTCTTGCTTGGCTCCAAGTTCCAGCTCTGCTAACTGACCAGCTGTTTGAGCTGGGCAAGGTTTTTAATGCCCCTGAACTTTCGTCCTCCCATCTATAAAACATGACACTGGAGGAGGAATACTTGTGCCTGGCAGCGTCCCGTGTCGCTGGGAGGAAGGCAGTCTATCGCTCCTGAGGGGAACTGGGTGATGACTAATAAAATCGCATACACAGTTATCGTTTGACCTAGCAATCCTAATTTTAGAAACCTATCCCCAAACCACAGTGGCAAAGCTGTATCCAGCAAGCCACCTGTTACAGCAAAATTTGTACTGGAAAAAGGCTGGAAACCACGCATATATCCATCAGTCAGGGACTGGTTAGTCAGACTATGGCCCATCCACACAGTGGAGTACTATGCAGCTGATAAAGGGACTGAGGATTATTTCTACGTGTTCATTTGGGGTGGTCACCAGGACAGAGGGTTACGTGAAAAAGGTAAAAGTGAGCTAGGGTCTGGTTCAGTGGTAGAGTGTGCCTAGCAAGAATAATAAGGCCCTAGGTTTGATCAATGGCACCACAAAAATGAAAAAACAAAACAAGAAAGAAAGGAAGGAACAAAGGGAGGGAGGGAGGAACAAAACAAGAAAGAAAGGAAGGAACAAAGGAAGGGAGGGAGGGAGGAGGAAGAGACAGGAGGAAATGAACACACACACACACACACGTTTTTTCAATTGGGAGGATTTTTTTTTAAATGATTGCCTATGAGGAGAGGTAGAAAGTAGCATAGATGTGCAAAGAGAAAGTCTGTATTTCTCTGAAAGTGGTTCATAATGCCATTCCCTATGCTTTTGCATATATTTTAAATCTTTCATAACACAACTTTCTTGTCAGGAGTAGTGGAACACATTCATAATCCCAGCATTTGGAAAGGCTGAGACAGGAGGATCACAAGCTCAAGCCCAGGTTGGGCAACTTAGCAAGACACTACCTTAAAATTGGGGGGTCGGGTGGCCTGGGGACACAGCTCAGTGCAAAGGTCCTAGTACCACAAAAAACTGAGAAGAAAGAGAAAGGAAGGAAGGAAAGAAGAAAGAAAGGAAAGGAAGGAAGGAAGAACAAGCAAGCAAGCAAGGCAAAGAAGGAAGAGTGGAGGAGAAAAAGAAAGCAAAACCTTGTTCTTTTAATTTCACACTGGCCAGCAGACCCTACAGTATAGAGCAGAGCCAGTACCAACCTAAAAGCTGACCCTGGGCTCATGTGAGACTGCATCAGTGATGAGATACTTGGCATCTGTTTGTTCCTCGCACACCCTGACTGATACACGGTCCTGCCCTTTACCTTCTAGCTCTGACCTTGGGCTTTCCCTCCTGGCTGGAAAGGTCTGGACTCACCTCACAGAGGACTTGTCTCTAGCTTGATCTCCAGTGTTTCTTTTATATTCTCAAGGAGAGCTGGGTATGGTTGCTTATACCTGTAATCCCAGCACTCAGGAGGCTGAGGCAGGAAGATCAGAGGACTGCTGTGAGTTCAGGAGTAGCTTGGGCTACTTAGTGAGTTCAAGGCCAGCCTGAACTACATAGAGAGACTCTGTCTCAAAAACAAACAACAAACAAACCTCAATATATTCTCATGGAAAGAGAAATCAAGAGCCTAGACACCAGTCCTGCCTCCTCCTGGGGTCTGACTGGAGGTCCACAAAGGGCGAGGACACACAATGGAGGTCTTGTTTATTGCTGTCCAATTGTTCTGTAAGTAAGTGTCACTTGCTTTGGTGCAGTGGTTTTGGTTATTCTCTATCTACTTTTTTGCCTCTTCCTTCTTCTCTTTTTCTTCTAAATCTACCTCTTCCTCTCACCTTACTGTTAAGTGTGACTTCTGTTAAGTCTCCTTAAAGGGCAAGGGGTATTTTCTTTTTCTTACCTATATTCCACTTCCTGAAACACAGATGCAATGGTTGGAGCTCTAGTAGCCATCTTGGACCATGAGGATAAGGGTCACATATCTTATAAGCAACAGATCAGAGAACTGAGGGAAACTCCAGTCTGATAATTTTGTGGCATTATACTACAGGCTGTCTGCTTATGAGCCCCATAAAAGAGAAGTAAGCTTCTGTTTAAGTCATTACTGTTTTGTGATTTATAAAGACAAAGTTCAATCCCAATCAATAAATCTTCACCCCCTCTCACCCACCAAAGAAGCTCAGAAACAGCTCTGCAGGGCTCAGACTACCTTGGAAAACTTTCATGGCCAAGAGAGGACTGATGGCTCATATGTACGGGCTCTT
>PVJX010004933.1:75088-89694 GCA_004027295.1 Dolichotis patagonum
TGTCACACTGAGGGACCTGAAGGGAGACATTTGACCATTCAGGCCTCAATGCTGCCGAGTGTGAAATAAATGCTGCAATATTTCAGACTTGTGGCCAGATATAAATTAAATACGAAGGGCTTAGGAAAGAACATTCAATAACTATTAAGCACTTAAAACATCTTATACTACTGCCTCTGAATTTCAGCAAAGAATTTGTGAGCCACTTTGTGGGCAAATGGGAAAACTTGAAACTGGTAAATGGTGACTTAGTTACTTTTCTCTCCTTGTTGAGACAAAATACCCAGGATTCAAAGTTAAAGGAGGAAAGGTTTATGTAACTTACAGTTTGTAGAGGTTCAGTCCATACTTGGCTGGCTCCAAGGCGGGGTAGCTTGGCAAAACAGCATCACAGAGGAGAAACAGGTCATAGCAAGCAGAAGACAGCAAAAACAAGCAAACAGCAACCACAGCTGTGTCTAACTTTGTATCTTATCCAGGCTAAAGTGGTAGCACTCATACCCTTAATCCTGGTGCCCTTGAGTTTAGCATTGCATCATGGGTCATTCCCAGCATCACACAGTCTAGATTCAACCACATCTGAAAAAGCCCCACCTATGATTGCATGAGGCTCTGAGGGGACATTTAGACCCAAGCCATAACAAATAATAAAATCCTATGAAGTCTGGGCTGGCTGGACACCTACCAAGGAGAATCATTTAGGAATTAGTGTCACCTTTCACAGCAGTTGTTTAATGGGCGTGACTTAAATAAGCAATTCAGAGTATAATAAAGTGATGCTGCAGATTGGTTTCTTTTTTAAAAAAATCATTCAATGTTTTTAACCCTGAGGGGGGAAACGTAAGCCATTCCCACAAGGTGGTATTGCGCTCAGAAATGGAATCCTGCAGATGATGAATCCCAAAGAGGTGCACGAGAAGAGGTGTACTAGGGGATCCGGGGAAGAAACAGGCATCAGTGTGTGCATGGGGTGTGGTGTGTTCATTTCTCTACCACTCGTGGAAACTGCTGGGAACCTGGGATCCCCAATAGGGAGCCAGGAACAACTGTGTCCCCTCAACTTCTCTGGGACCTTACAGGATCTGATGGGTTGAGTGTGGTCCTAACATTTTGAGACATCCACGTCTTATGGTACAGCCTCTATGCAAGCTTAACCAAAGAATGATTCCAATTCATTGATTAAAGTCATGATCCATTCCAGTCTGGATCCATTCCAATAATGGAGGAAAAACCGTTGTCACTTCCAGCAGCAATAAGTCGCCTTCTGTTAGTGGCTTTCAGCTTAACTCCTGACTAAATCCCTAAAAGACAAGGGTGGGACTGATCTTCCTACTCTGTTCATCTCCCCAGAACCCCTCATTCCCTGATTATGCTCTAATTTCCCCCTCAATATCATTTATCACTTTCTAATATATTGTAGCATTTACTTATTTATTTGATATCTATATTATCCATCCCCTAAAGGGATTCACAACAAATCACCTCAAAATATGCCACATTTAGCATATTATTTTGAACTCAAAGAAATTGAGAACTGACCCAGGAAAAGTCAGTCATTTACTTTCCTTGAATGATCTAATATAATGTATTTGTCTTCTCTTTTGTAAGGGAAGTTTTCATTAATTTACCTGTACCAGGAAGAGAGCTATCCTAGACAATCTTTATCACTTGAGATTTTTATTGGCATAGTACTACCATATTCATCAGCCATTTACCAACCATATTCACCTCCCCTCACACTACCATAATTTGTTTGCACCACTCCCCCGAATCCCCAAATCCCTATTCCCTTCCGTAGGTCGATATGCTGCATAAACTCCAGTCACCTGGCTGCCTCCTTGGGTCTCATGTTTTTGTGGGACCCCATAGAGTACCTTTGGAATTACACTTGTTTCTCTCTAGTTAATCTGTTTTATGTTACTGTAATTTGCAGACCACTCAAAGAATCCAGAAAAGTTTTTTTCTGGAAGGAATTTTTTCCCCTTCTCAAACTATGAGCTCCAGAAGAACAGCATTTTACCTTTGCTCATTGACAGACCCATTGTAGGGAATCTGGCAATCAGCTGATACTTTATAAATGTTTGTTAAAGTAATATATTCCAATAGAGAAAAGCTTGCTTTCTCTTTCTTTCCTTTCTTTTCTTTCTTTCTTTCTTTCTTTCTTTCTTTCTTTCTTTCTTTCTCTTTCCTTCGCACCTTCCTTCTTTTCTTTTTGAAACAAAGTACCCAGCCTCAGGTATCTCATTATAGTAACAGACTAATCCCAGAAGAAAGTAGTGCATGGGTATGGTAGTCCACATAAAACAAGGAGGACACCCTCTTCTCAGAGGGTGCATGTTACAAGGAGCTGGTCTTGAGAGAGGTGGGGTGGGGGACAGTTTCACTGAGTGAATGAGGCAAGGGGTGCAGGGTGTTAGAGACCAACTGTGATAAAGTAGGGTGCCCCTGTGGGGAGGCAGCCTTGCACACAGTGTCAGAGCCTTAGTCTGTTTCCCACACTATGACAGAATTCTCAGATTGGGCAAAGTAGAAAGAGAAGAAATTGATTTCCTGAAGAATTGGATGCTGGAAGGAGCATTACCTGTGTCCTCGCCATGTGTCTGGTTTCCCCAGAGCAGGTGGCCTCAGGGAATCAGACTCCTACATGGAGCTTCGAAGCTCCAGGAAGGAATGTTCCAGGGAACAAAGGCAGATGCTGCGTCCCCTTTGCTGATCTGGCCTTTGAAGCCACACAGCGTCATTTCTGTGACCTTCTTGTGCTCCAAGCAAGTCACAAACCTGCCCAGATTCAAGAGGAAGGAAACACAGACTGCGCCCCCAGATCCTTCAGTGGAAGGAGTGTTGAAGTCCTGTTGTCAAAGAACATGTGCTGCGTTAAGATACTGTTGCTACTGTTTTTGTAAAACACAATCTGTTGCAAATATCAGTGTTTGTTTCCTGATTTTGCTGGTGGTGCTATGTTTATGTAGAAATACACAGCAGAGTATTTTGTGGGTGGTGGGGCATCAGCTCCCAAACAATTCCAGAAATAAAAGGTTCTTTATACTGTGTCTGCAACTTTTCTGTAAGTTTGAGATGGTTTTTAAAATACAACATACTTAAAATTCAGTAAGGAGGTGCACATTCTGATAGAAAAGCAGATGGGCGTTTGAATAGGCATATTATGAAGAATAAGCAGAACGGTAAATACATAATAAAATGTTCCGTCATGGTAATCCAACAAATGCAGATAATAAACAGCAAGTGGATGCCCTTGCAAAGACTGTTATAATACAAACCTTTGGTGAAAGTGAGAAGGGCCTTACCCTTCAGGAAAGGAACTCTCAACAGTGTATGTATTTCCCCAAGACATTGCATAGGGATTTATGATAACATGTTAAATGGCTCCAAGAACTATCACATTACAGATGTGCCAATTAATTAAATCAGGCTCCTACTACTAGTTAGTTTTTTTAATACCCAAATAATCCTATAGTTAGACTATTTGTATATGAAACTTTATACATACCTTGAAGTGGGATTATTAAAGACTGATCCCCCTGAGGGGATGGCGCTGAAACACTCCTGCCTGATCCCCGAGCTTGTGTCTCAACAGATTTTATACCTCTTGATACTGTGTCTCACACTGACTTCAATGCGCCCCAGGAACAGAGGGAAAAGGGCTGTTCCAGTGCCCTCCCTCTGCCTGGCCTCCAGGAGAGGCAGTGTGGAGCTGGCTGTTCTGCACCCCAGTCCAGCCAAGTCTGGGAGCACAGTCTCTGAATTATAGGTGGGAGCACCTTAAATTATTGGCTTCCCGAGGGTCTAAATGACATTTGTCGAGCCAGAAAACAAGTGGTAAGCACAGCTCTGTTTACACAGGCACCTCCTCCTCCGCCCCAGCCCTAAGGGGCTGATTTGGCTCCCTTGCTAAGTTGCAAGGTGACCATCACCCCTCGGCAGGCCACACAGATGTCCTGAGCCACAACCCATCCCTGCAGGCCTGTTCTCTTTTCCCGGGGCAGGCTCTCCTCAAACACTTTGCACCCTGAGCTTACCCATCTGCATCGCCTCACGAACCTCCTCGCAGAAAGCAGCCCTCCAGCACTGGACTCTCTCCCAGCAGCCGTCTGGGAAGCCAGGCCTCATTCACTGCCCATTTCCTGACTCTCTAGCTCAACTGCCAGCTGCTTCAACCCACTTACTCTACCTCTGCCTCTTTGCAGTCTCCTCAAGGGTCTTGATAGTTGCCATACATGAAATTGACAAAGGAGTAGAACCTACACTATATAAAAAGTTCATACAAATCACAAGCAAAGGACAGACATTTAAAAATTGCCAAAAGAATGTGAAATGGAGACCATAGAAGGAAAAACCTATTAAAAGTCAATAAGCCTATGAAAGGATGCTCAGTTTCATTTGGAAAATTTTATACAACATTGAGATACAATTTCACACTCATCAAGTTGGCAAACTGTTTAATTTGACAACACTATCATGAGAGAGTTGTGATACGTGGAGGCTTTTACATACATGATGAAAATATAAATTGGAATGTCTATTTTTGCAGAGCAATTTGGCGTTATCTAGTAAAGTTAAAAATATACATAAATAATGACCCAACTATGATGGATTAGAGGGAAATGTAAGCCTAGCATAGTGGTGCACACTTATAATCCCAGCACTGAGGGAGGCTGAGGCAGAAGGATCACAAGTTTGAGACCCACTTGGGTAATTTAGTGAGACTATCTTGGAAAAAAAAAAAGCTGAAGGTAGAATTACTATTATTAAAGTGGCTATATTACCAAAAGCAATATACGGATTTAACATAAATCTCTACTAAAATATCAATAACATTTTTATAGCACTAGAAAAAAAAACACTCCTAAAGTTTATACAGAACCAGAAGAGACCTAGAATAGCCAAAGTCATTTTGAACAAAAAGAGTAAAGCAAGAACATCACAATTTCCAATTTCAAGTTATAAAGCTGTAGCAACAAAAAACAGCATGGGAATGGCACAAAAATAGACACTTACATCAATAGAATAGAAGATTCAGGAACAACCCGATATGTCTACAGCCATTTGGCATTTTTTTTTTCTTTCGAGCCAAGGTCTCACTATGGAGTTTAGGCTGCTTTTTTTTTTTTGGTACTGGGGATCGAACTTAGGACCGCACACTTGCTTATGCCACTGAGCTAAATCCCCAGGCCCGGCTGGTCTTGAACGCATCTGCTAGCCCAGGCTGGCCTCACATTTGCGGTGGTCCTCCTGCCTCCCAAGTGCTGGGGTTACAGTGGTGCGCCAACCACCATATCTGATTTTTTTTCTTTTTATCGGTTCCAGGGATCGAACTCACGGCCGTTTGCTTGCTAGGCAGGCACTTATGCCGCTGAGCTAAATCCCCAGCCCCCTACCATATCTGATTTTTGACAAAGGCTTAAAAGCATACCCTAGGGAACAGATCACCTCTCTAACAAACAGTGCTGGGAAAACTAGTTGTCTGCATGTAGAAGAAAGAGGCTGGACCCATATCTTTCACCCTGTACTAAAAGCAAATAAAAATGGAGAAATGATGTAAATATAAAAACTTCTGGAAAATAACATAGGGACAATAAGTGAAGTCACAGGCACAGGCAAGGACTTTTTTGAACAGAATTCCAGTAGCATAAGAAATAATACTAAGAATCAATACATGGGACTACATCGAACTAAAATGCTTCTGCATAGTGAAGGAAACAACCAACAGTGTGAAAAGACAACCTGCCGAACAGGAAAGCATTTTTGTTAGCTGCTCTTCCGATAGAGAACTAATATCTAGACTACACAAAGAGCTCAAAATAGTCAACTCCCACAAAATAAACAAAATAAACAAACTCCCACAAAAGAAACAAAAAGTAGACAAATGAACTGGGTAAACAGTTCTCACAAGAAAACTACAAATGACCAATAAATACGTGAAAACGTGTTCATCATCTTTGGCAAATGAAAAAAACTCTGAGATTCCATCTTACTCCAGTCAGAATGGCTACCAAGAACTCCAAAAAGCATCAGATGCTGTTGAGGATGTGGGGAGGAAGGAATCCTTCGAGTTGTTGGTAGAAATGTAAACCAGTACAACTGCTCTAGAAATCAGCAGGGAGAGGCCTCAAAAAGTGAAAAATAGAAATTCCACTTGACCCAGCTATACTTCTTCAGGGTATATTCCCAACAGAGTTTAAAAAACCCTACTACCGTGATGCCTGCATACCCATTTACAGCAGCACAATTGGCAATAGCCAAGCCCTGTGAACAGACTTGGTGCCATCAATGGATGAATGAACAGAGAAAACGGGTATCTATGTACACGGGTGTTTTACTCCGTCATGAAGAAGAATGAAATCATGGCATTTGCAGGAAAATGAATGGATCTTGAGACCATAATGTTAAGTAAGTCAGGCCCAAATATAAATAAATTAAAGGGCAAAATAAACACAGACTTTTTTTTTTTTGTACCGGGGATCGAACTCACGACCTCATGCTTGCCAGGCAGGCGCTTAAGCCACTGAGCTAAATCCCCGGCAAACACAGACTTTCTGGAGCTGGGGTGTGGGAGGGAAGGGGAGAAGAATGGGAAGAAGGAGTGGAAAATGATGCATATAAATATATGTATAGATATTCTCAATACCCCCAGACAAATGAAAATGTTATGTATGGCAAACACAGACCAATAAAAAAAGATGTAAAAGGAAAGGGCTGGGGGCATAGTTCAGAGGCAGAGCGTCCCTAGTTTGGTCCCCAGCATTGCACCAAGAATTTTTTAATAGGCAAATGCACATTCTTTGCAACTCATCCCACTGAGTAGTGGGGTCTATTTCTACTTCCCTACATCCGCTTGGCCCATAACTTGTTTTGACCAAAAGAATCCTGTGAAAGGACTGCTTTGTAATTTCAAGGCCGTGCCTGAAAAGAGCCGCAGCTTCCATGTTAGTGTTCAGGATGCTCCTTCCTGGAACTTGCACCACGCTATGAAGAAGGCCCAGCTTGCTACGGGAAACCCCGGATATTCCATTCATCCCAGCATCTGGCTGACACCACAGCAGATGGAAGAACCTGCCACAGAAACCTGACAAGTAGTTATTTTTTTTTTCATTTTTGAAAGGTTTATGAGAACTGCTTTTCTTTTCTTTTCTTTTCTTTTCTTTTTTTAAGTAGTTAGTTCTTACTGTTGGCTGTAAATTCCTTACATAGCTGTAGGAAGTTGAAACACAGGCATTCCATCACTAGGTGTATACTCTGGAGATGGTCTCCCATGCAGGCACAATGACACAGGTACAGTATCTGTGCATTGACCACAGCATTCCCTAGAATGGTACAAGAAGAAGAAGGAGAAGGAGAAGGAAGAAGAAGATGAAGAAGGAAGAAGAAGAAGAAAGAAAAGAAGAAGAAGAAGAAGAAAGAAGAAGAAGAAGAAGAAGAAGAAGAAGAAGAAGAAGAGGAGGAGGAAGAGGAGGAAATGGAAGGGGAGGGGGAGGTGGAAGTGACCTAATGGCCACTAACAGGAGCCTGGGTAAATAAATAAAGTATAGTTATGCAACAGAACACTGCATAGCTCTTACAATCATGAGCAGGACCTACATATGTCACCCAGGATACATCTAACAAAATAATACATAAAAAAAGAGGCTGCATGGCTCCTTCATGAAAAAGGCACAATCACGCAAAACAACCCCATGCATGTTTATGGATGCTTTTGTGTTTAACCCAAAAAACATGTTTAGGATGAGAAGCCACAGTCTCGGGTCCCCTGTGAAGAGGGAAGAGGATGGCAGGGAGAGAAATGACACAGGGAATGCGAAGTCACAGGGGACTTTAGTCTTATTTGTGAGGCTAAGTTTCTTTCACTTGATTTGAAGCAAAAATGGCAAAATGCTGAAATCTGTCAGAACTGAAAAGGGATGCTCGTTCCTCTGACACTGAAAATACTTCCTTAAAAAATGCTTACAACAAAAAAAGAAAGAAGAGAATGAATGAATGAATGACCTGCCATCCTCCCATAGTTTTAGGGAGATTAAGGCTCTGCACAAGTTCACACGGCTCCCCATGGCAGATCCTGGGGCCTCTCTATCTCCTCCACATTCTATGGTTCCATCAACCCCCAGGAAGCAGCTCCACATGACACCCTGCCTGGCTTGATAGGGGGTAAAGTCTAGAGGTTTAAGCTCAGTCTTGAGCCTAAATATTTGCTATTGCCTGAACATTTATGCTCCTTCCCCAAGATCCTAACTCCCGAAGTGATCATATTAAGAAGGCCTTTGGGAGGCGAGTAGGTCATAAGGCTGGGGCTCTTGTAAAACAGAATCCTGTCCTTACTGCTATGAGGGGACACAGCAAGAAGGCACCATCTGTGAACCTGAAATCAGGTCCTCACCATGTCTCAATGCGCCAGCAGCTTTTTCCTTCTTTGGTGGTACTGGGGATCGAATCCAGGCCTTTGCACCCTGCTACATCTGCAGCCCATTTTTTATTTTGAAACAGGTTCTTTCTAAGTCTCTAAATTGCCCAAGCTGGACTCAAACTTGCAGCCATCCTGCCTCAGCCTCCTCCAGTACTAGGGTTACAGGCCTGCGCCACTAGGCCTAGCCTGCTGGTGTGTTGACCTTAGAGTCTCCCCTCTGTAACTATAGGAAGTACCTTTCTGTTGTTTCACGTTTCTTCTCTAGCATGTGTTCTTATGGCAGACGAAACTGTCTGAGAAAGTATTTTCACATACTGTTCACATTTAGACTCCTAGGTGCCCATAATGCCCAAGGAGGAGCTGGTATCTGAAGCACAAGGTCATCATAGCAGGACAGGGCCACTCAGTGGACCAAGGCCTCAGGGCCCCCCTTCCTCCCTTCACTTTGCCCTTCCCTCTGTACTTTCCTTCTGTCACCTGGCATCTTGGAACCCAGGAATGGCAGGCAGAATGACGAAGGCAGGGGCTCTCCCAGTCCCTCTTGGAGAAGGGCCAGCTAGGAACTAAGTCTCACTCTTCCTATAGAAACATACTCATTATCCAGCCTCAGGAGGCTCCATTTATACTCTCGGGAGCCACTGTTTTAAGAAATAGCCAATATCCCCAAGCAGCACTTCCCTCCTGTCTTCCTTCCTCTGTCTGCAGGGCCAGCTCATCCCAGCGTCCTCCCAAGCCTTCCGAGGCTGCTTCTTACTCTGCTCGCTTGTTCCGTGACTGGTGCTCCTGGGCTGTGTGCACAGGAGCCTGGCGAGCTTCTAACAAGGCGGGCGCCGCCCTCTCCACACTCTCCGCGGAGGTTCAGAAGCAGCAGCAGTCTGGGAAGGTGTGGAAGCACAAGGACTCCGGAGTCAACTATGGCCGAATTTGTTTCCAGAGCCTCAACTTCCCTGGGCCTCATGGTCCACATCTGCAGAAGAATGGGGGGAAGTTGGGGGACTTCCCTGACTTCCGGCTGGTGCACTGGGGAGGGAGCTGCTGGCATTTAGAACAGGCTGTCTTTGTTGTGGAGGATTATCCCACATGTTATGGGATGTTTAACATCCCCGGCCTCTGCTCCCTCAGTGTCAGCAATGTCTCGGGTCCTGGAGAAAACCAAGATAAACTTCCCAGTCGACGGCCTCAGCCTGCGAGCCAGTCAAGAGCCCTGAACTCCCTGACAGCAAGAACCATGCTTTTGGGTCACCACGTCTGGCTACCCTGCAGGGACTGTGTGCCTTTACTCCTTTCACATACTTTTGTTTTCAGTAATAATAAAAGCACCCCGGGGCAGCTGTGTGATTTGCAGACACTTGTGCAACACAACACAGTGGCCACTGCTCTCCCCAGGCTGCAGCCAGGCTGGCGGACGGCCCTCGCCTTATAAGTCCTGGTGCTCAGCTCGGCTGGACTTGAGTGTCCGAGCCCCATGGCATGGCGGGGTGAGGTGTCAGGGAGGACGTGCCAGAACCCAGAGTGGCAGCACAGAGATCCAGGGCACAGTGACATGATCCTTCCAGCCAGACTGGTTTGACTTTAAGCCAAATGACCTGCCCTCTCCCGCTACTCAGCTGGGTCATGGGCTCTCAGCCCAGCTCAGCCCAGCGAGCACTGTGGACATGTTCACTGCATGCTCATGGCCTCTTCGGGCCAGTATAGACACTGCCCCCTGGGAGTGACACCACCCACCTCAGAGCCTGTTCCTCTTTTGAACGTAGAAATCACACAACTCGGGAGTCACGTAGCGCATCCAGAGGACTAATGTGCAGTTTGAGGGGCGCTGCTGAGACTCTGTTCCTTCCTCCTGCCTTCCTGCCAAGAGGCCTCCACATATGTGAGAAAAACCCCTGACTTTGGAATCCAGTCCTAGCTCAGGTGATTTCTAGCTGGAGGATTTTTAGTAATTTTACTTCTCTGAGCATCTGATAGCTATGAAATAAACAGGATAACTAGTGCTGACCTCCCTACCTCCCAGAAGCTGTCGTGACAATCAAATGAGTTAAGGCTTTGGAAAGATTTTTTTTTTTTGCAAACTTCAAAGCCAATGCACCCTCCCATCTGCCTCAATCCTATTTTCTCACTCAAATCCTAACACCGCTGGTGCAGGAGGTAAGTAAGGCCCTGAGGTCCATTCCTGATCAGAAGTGACTGTCACATTTCACTGGTCAGACAGGGGCCACAGCAGAACAACTAGAAAGGACAGAGGTTTTATCCCTGCCACTCCCCCTCCCCACTTCAGTTTACTTCATTAGGAACAAACTGCAAAACGCTGGTGAGCACATCTTGGAAAACACAGCAAAGCCCTGCAGAACTGAAGCCCAGTCATCCCCCACACCCTTGGGTCTGCAGTGTTTGAGTCACTTTGTGCTGAGAGCCTGGGGTGGATCCTGTCCTGATAAAAGCCATTCTCTCCAAAGGAGACTTAAAACCAGAGTTATCTGTGCATTTCACCCTTTTAAATAGAGTCTGCGGCTCGAAGCAGGACAATTTTGATGGGTGTGGCTTAATCCTACTGCAGGGTCCTGGTGAAACTCAATAATCCCCAGAAGCTGAGGCTCAGAACCTAGCCTGGAGCTTTGTCCAGGAAGTTGGTTTGACTCACATAGCACACGTTCACAGCTCTGAGTGGATGCCTCACCCCTTGAAATTCCGCGACACTCTGTTCTGTTGTCTGCAGACTGTTTACGCTTTCAAGTATTTATCCAGGCCTTTCTCAACTACACCACCCCTCTGTAACTGCCAGCTCCTACAGCGCAAAGACAGTCCTGCTCCTTGTCACAGAGCCGGCCCCCAAACGACCAAACCTGTCAGATTTCACTCCCTGTCCTCTTGCCTGACCACCATCTTTTCAGCTGTAGAAAGGCAGAGTCTTCCTCAAAGAACAAAATTCAAGTGACGCCTTCACTGATGGGTTCTGCCCACGTGAAACTCTGCCAGGCTCAGCGTGGCACCTGCCCAACACAGACCCTGAAGACAACAGCGTGTCCCTTCAATACTAACATCTGTGTTCTTCTTCCAAGCTGAAATTGAATTTTCTGGGCTTTTCCCCACACAGGCCAACATCCTCCCAATCAGCTGTCAGTACATCATTCTGCCCGCCCCTTCAGACTCCACTGCCCTCTGCTTCTTTGCCTCGAGGGGATCTTGCACTCTTCAGCAGTCCTGTGCCCACAATATAGGCCTTTCTCCACCCTTGCTTCTCTGCCACACCAAGGAAGCACCTAACATCTGCTGCCATTCCACGTAATGGATTCATGTCCGGCATCAAGCACAGAGCTTGGTGTAAATAGCCAAATATCTATTGGATTAAACTATAAAAGTATTGAACATGTATTCAGAATGTAATTAGGTTGGAAAGAAAATAGCACTCCTTTCACTATCATTGATGGACATTTCTTTTTTTTTTGACATAACGTCTTTTTCTTTTTCTTTTTTTTTTTTTTTTTGTGGTACTAGGGATGAACTCACAATCTTGTGCTCACCACACGCTTATTCCACTGAGCTAAATCCCCAGCCCTGATGGACATTTCTTATGACCCTCCAGGGAGGTGTGCCAGGTCCAGACTTGCCAGTTGAAGATGGTCCAGGTTAGGGAGATGGCTCAGGCCTAGCACACTCAAGACCCTGGATTCCACAGCATCAGCCCCTCCACAGATTCAAAACCCAGAGCAAACAGCTATGCGCCAGCTGTTCTCAGGGCCCCTGTACTTATTTGCACATTTCTTATCTCAAACAGGGGAACTTTGTTTTTCACAAGGTGCCATGGGACTGGAAATGGGACTATGTGGCCTTGTCGCCATCCCTGCATTAGATTTGCCTTCTACCCCAGGACAGCCAGCTGGGGAGTCTTTCGGTGCGTGGAGGAAGCACCCCTGCTAGAGGAACTGAGACCCCCTTGTTCTCAAGCCTACTGCCCTGCTGTAGGTTCAAGTGAAAATGAAACGGCCAATGGTCACTGCGATTGCTGTTCTAATAGACATCCATTGTCCTCCAAGCCTTCTGCGACCCAGAAGGAATGTCACAGCAACAAGATTAGTAGGCATGAAAATACATATGAGAGAAGTGTTACATGTAATAAGATTATACTTACTACTGAAAGCTTTATAATCTATCCTCATTATTCACCAATTCTATATTTTCAAACTTGTCAACTTGTTAGTATTTATCACCTCCCAAATACTTTTTTGGGCAGTTTTAGTTAGGACTCAAACCCCAGCACTCTACCACTGAGTGACACCTTAGCCCCCAAAGCAATGCTTGTAGCACTTGCATTCCGGGACAAGCAAAGAAGGGTGAAAAGTTAGGGCTACCTGACACGTACACACACAGGTGAAGCTGAACACACTTGTGCCCCACCCTTGTTTCAGCACCTCGTTTGTTGGTGATTTTCTTGCTTGAAATGCTCCCAGCCACAGCACTGAAGAGCCATGCAGTATTCCTGAGTGCAAAAAACCTAGGATGTGCTTTGCAGATAAATTGCGCACGTCCGACCAGTTTCCTCTGGACATGAGTTAAGTGCCGACATCCATGAGGTCAGGGTTGAGAGTCAACAACACACGTTAAAGGCGGTGTCTTTAAACAGAAACAGGCATAAAACGAGGTTGTGCATTGACCAGGGGATGAAAATATGACTGCAGGATCAATGAAACCCAAGTCTCTGGTTCCCCAAAGAGAAATGGCTTATGTTAATTCAGTGTTTGGGTGACTTTATAGACTTCAACTAACATGAATGACTTGAATTGGGGGGAAAACCACATTCTACCTTGAGAAACCTGTATGACAAATTTTAGGTCCCCAGCCTCTGGGTTCCCTTCTATGCATCTTGGCCTCTGAGGGAGCCTCAGCTTGCTGCAGAGTGCAGGTGGCTTGAGTGCTGTCAGTCAGACCCACCAGCCCGGAGTTGGAGGAGTCTCGGCCAAAAGAGGGAGGAGTTTGAGAAATGATCTACAGTTTCTCTGGGGGTGGAGATGGTGACAGGGATGCCAGGGTCAATGCTTCCAAGGTCAGTGCAGGTTGTGGTGCCAGGGGCCTCCTGCACCTTCTCTGAGGCTTCTCCTAGGGTGTGCCACGGCTGGCTGCAGAGCCTTTCTGCTCACCCAGAGGTGGCTCAATATCCTACTAATAAAGTCATTTGGAGTCTAAATGAGTTAGAGTTGGTCTTTATTGTTTGCGGCCAAGAACCGTGTATGTGTGTGTGTGTGTGTGTGTACATGCATGTGGGTGAGCACATATTTAGTTGCATGTGTATGAGTGAACAGGTGTCAGGAGGGTTGGCAGAGAAGGCTTCACAGGGAATCAGATCCCTGGGCTGGGTCTTGACAGATAGTGGAAGATTTGCAGGGGAACAAAGAAAGAAGGAGAACTCCAGCAGGTGGACGACATTTACGTCGGCATGAAAGAATAAGCAGCATGGCATGTTGGAGACATTCTGCGGTATCCAGGAAGCCAGGGGCTGTGGGGAGAAGGAGAGGCAAGGGCAGGAAGCTCTCAGAGCGGCCTGTGGCTGCTGGAGGCACAGAGGCCCGCGGCTCCCATTCTTTCCTCCTTATCCGCCCTCCGCACTTGCTTTCAGTAACCCCAGATCATGGCACCCCACACAGTGCTGAGCCCAGCAGATCTATTCTGAGGGGTGGAGAATGCCTGTGCTTTTTATAACAAGTTATAGAAGCACCTTGTGAGGAGATCAGCTCTGGTGTCCTCCAGAGACGCTAACCCAGAATGCGATGAACTGAGAGCCTGACTGTCTTGGTCTGCGCAGGTGCCACAGCAGGACTTCTCAGCCCAGGTGGCTGAGTTGGTCTGAAATACCAGATACTTGTTTTTTCATAGGCGATCTTAGAAGCTGCAATATGAAATCAGGGTGCCAGCATGGTGAGGGCAGGCATCTTGGTGTGAGGAGAGATTTTTCTCCTAAGGCCGCAGTCCTACTGGATTAGGGCTCCACCCTGATGACCCTATTGGAGCCCAGCTGCCTCCTAAACACCCTGTCTCCAGATACATTCGTATTAGACCTTGGGGGTCAACACATGAATTTGGTGGTTGGGAAGGAGGACACAATTCAGTCCGTAACTAACCTCCATGGGGCTTCCTTGAGTGGGAAGAATCCTGGGCGGGAGCCAGAGCCCAGGGTGCCTGCCAGCGTGTTCTTCACTGC
>PVJX010004934.1:0-63500 GCA_004027295.1 Dolichotis patagonum
CAGGGACACACCCAGCGCCTCCATCCCCGTTGTGGAAACGCACTCGACCATCAACACACAGGGTCACCCAGAGCACGTAGACACAGAGAAACCACACGGAGTCTCCAACCCTTAGAAGGAGAAAGCGCCTCCGGTACACACAGAGAGACAGCCACGCAGGGCCCCGAAGCACACGTGCGGCCACCGACTGGCACGGGCACAGGGACACTCACTCACCGAAACACCCGTGTTCAGACGTGCGCTGGTGGGGCACATACACCCCGCCACACGCGGCTGTCCTAGAGCACACAGGAACACGCAGCCTCCGTGTTTCCTGGGGAGACAGAATATGCCCTGGGACACTCCTGGGATACCCCACACTCCCCAAAGGACAGACAGACAGATATGCAGGGACACTTAGGGTCAGGGAAATACCCATGCCCCCTGCCCCTCAGCACTGCTGGGACACAGACCCACAGTCTCACACAGATGTGACTCGAGAGCCAGGACATTTCGGGATGCAGTCCCTGAGTCCCCCAGCTGGGCTTACGGACCTGCACACATCCTATGCTTCTGGCAACTCAGACACCACAGCCCTCCTTTGGGGATTTTCTATCTTTCCACCTCACGAGCACCCTAGTCCCACAGACATGCAGGCCAGGCTCTGGGGTAGGGCCAAGGTAGCTTCCACCAACAGAGACCTGCAGGCTGGGGCAGCCCATGGCTCTGTGGGTGGGCAGCAGGCTTACTGGGATGTCCACTCTCTTCTGCATCCTTTCACTCGAGCTTATGCCAACTCCCCCAGGTCTTCCCTTGCCTCGTGGGCTCAGGACAGTGTCTTCCTTTCCCTCCCAGGGCCCCTGCCTACCTCCCAGAGCTTTATCCCTCTCATACCTTCCAAGGGCCCCATCTCCTTGAGCTCCTCCCACCTGAGAGGATACCTGCTTTCTCTCAAGGAAGACTATCTTTCAATTTATCCCAGGGTCCCTACCTGCAAGTGTGACCCCCATGCCCATCTGCTTCCCTGCCCACTCCCATACTCACCCCCTCTCCTGGCTGTCCAAGCTCTCAGCCTCCCTAATCTCTCCCGATGTAAGGGAGTGGTGGTGGGGGCCCTGGCCCCTTAGAAGCTGGGGTAAGGGGTACATGGGGACAAGGGGCCTGGGTGCGGCTCCAGGAAAGGGAAGCAAGGCAAGCAAGGGAGAAAGAGAGAGAGAGAGAGAGAGAAGCAGAGGCAGGCAGGCAGCCAGCCGGCTTTATATCCCTGCCGTATTGATCTACCATGTCACAGCCCCGGTCGATAGCCAGCCGAGAAAGAGAGGGAGAGAAGGGAGGGGAGGTTTGGGGGAGGGCAGCCAGGACCCCTATAGTCCTCTGCCCATCTGGGGCCTCCTGCACAGGCTGTGGGGCATGTTGGAGCCTGGCCCACCCCCCGAAAAGAGGCCTGCCCAGTCCTCCCCCTCTTCCCTTCGGCTGCAGCCCTGTCCCTGGGAGCCACCTCAGTCTTGGCAGGGGAATTTAAGCGTGGAAGGTTTGCCTATTTCTTTCCATCTCTCTGGCAGCTCCCTGGGCTCCATGGGCAAGAGGACTCACAGCCCCACCCTGCCCTCCACAGGCAGCCAGGACAATGTCCTGTGGGCTTTGGGGTGGACAGGACTGTGGATCTTTCTGTGCTCTGTGACAATGAGCCAGAGTGAAACCTCTCTGAAGGCCTTCTTCCCTGTCCATCGCTTGTTCCAGAGCGCACCCTGTCTACTCCGCTTCTTCTCCTTCTGCCTGAGTTTCTCACCAGAGCTGGGCCAGAGGCAGGTCACGTTTAAGATTCCTTTCTTCTGGACCATCACCCTTCCCACCGGTCTGAGACAGAGACATCTCAGTCTCCCCCAGGCCCTTCTACCACCTGCCCCTTCTCTCTAAGCCACCTCTGACCTAGGAGAAGAGGGTCAGGGGAAGAAGATGTCTTCTTGGTAGGGAGAGGAGTGGGGAGAGAAAGGCTCTGCATCAGCACGGAGCACCTGGGGCTGCACCTGCACCCTAGGTCCTACCAGTGGTTCAGGCTCCTTTGGGCCTCAGTTTCCCCTTTATTCCCATGTAACCCTGTCCCAATTCACAGGTCCTGTGTCGCTCTGGGATTCATAGAGATTGGTGCAGATGGGAGACAGGGCCTTCCGGAGGGTGAGACCAGGGCCAAGAGGGTGCCTGATGCCCCTCCCTCAGCCAAGACTGACCGGGTCCCAGGTGCGTCCCCCACAGCCCCCAACTCCCCCGGGCTCCAGCTCTTTGTCTGCCCAGATCCTCCTCCCCTTCCAGCCCAGCCTCAGAGGTTGAGGAATCACCTTAGCCTTGACCTGAGGGGGCAGCAGAGGAGGGGCAGGCGGCCCCACCCCGCCTCCTACCCATGGGCCATCCAACAGCCCTTCTCCTACTTCCCGGAGTACCAGCCCCCCCCAGCATCAGGCCGCTGCTCCCTTTGTTAGGAAGGGGGAGGGGAAAGAGATGAGCTGAGGGGACTCGGCCTGACCCCCGACCTCTCCCCCTCCCTTCCCCTATCTGGGTCCCCAGAGGCTCAGAGCCCCCTTGATGGACAGTTCTGACCATCAGCCAAATGGCTCAGGAAGTGAGCAGGGGGCCAGGTAAGGGGGAGGGGAGGAAGGTCTGACCAGGGTCCTAGGCCCACCAGGGGCATTAGTTGCCCTCTGTGGGAGGAAGGTGGCCCTCAGGAAGGGTGGCAGGGAAGGACAGGCACATGCGGGCTAGGCTCTGGGTGGGGGCCCCTGATTGAATTGAGGGGTACAGAGGCAAAGTGGGGTTTACCCCAGAACCAGCAGCCCGGGAAGGCCGGTGGGTAGAGCCTGGCCTGGGTAGATGCCCCTACCCCACCCCCACCTGGCCTGCGGCATTGGGAGTGCAGCGATTTTAAAAAAGAAAAAATTAAAAGGAAAAAAAAAAAAACAGGAGCAGGAGAAGCTGGGGGAAAAAATATATAAGAAAAAATATAATAAGAACTAAGCGGTGGCTGCAGGAGAGAGAAAGGGCAGGAGGCGGGGAGGGGGGCGCAGGGGGGAGGGCGGCTCGGGCCCTGGTCGCTGCGGAGGCCGGGCAGCCGGCCTCTGCGCTGAGCCCTCCGCGTCCCCCCTGCCGGCCCCCTCCAGCCTCGATCGATCCAGTTTCTTGGCAATAAAGCATTTTTATTGTCAGCTGCCCTGAATGCCAAATGTGAGACTGGTCCTGCTCCCCCCAACCGGCTTCCTCACCACCCCTCCCCCAGCCCCCCTCCATCCCCCTTCCCTGCCTTTGCCCACCAAAGAACCGCCATCGTCCATCACCAAGACCCCCTCCTCTTCCTCCTCCTCGTCCATGTCAGCTGTGGTCCCCGCAGATCCTCAATAATCCACCAAGCCCTCGGCCCCCACCTAGGCCGCTCTGCTCCCCTCCATCACCTCAACCCCCAGGGGAAGCAGAAAGGTGGGTTCTGGATGAGTAGATGATGGGGGCTCAGGGGTGGGCAGGAGGAGGAGGAGGACAAGGGTCTCGGGGTGGGCAGCGGGAAGATGATGGCCACAGGTTGAAGGGGTGTTAGTCAGAGACTGGGGAGCCTGGCCGGCAAGGGCAGCCGTGGTGGGGGTAGTAACCCTGGCAGGTGGGGCACCGCCAGGCCCTGTCTCTGGGCCCCAGTTGCAGCCTCGGGTGCCTGCCTTCACCTCTTCCACGATGAACTTGGGAGGCAGCTGGATGAGGGGAAAAAGACTGGCTGGAAGTTGGACACCCGTCCTGGTGTTCGTCTCAGCTCTGCCTCGGGTGGGGACAGTACCGCACACTCTGCAGGACACTGCAGGGGTGGCTGCTGGAGAAGCAAATTAGAGCGGCCTCAGGAGCCCCACCTCAGCTTCCTCTCTCTCACTTCCTCTTTTCTTTTTCTCTTTGTCTCTCTGTTCTTCTCTATCTCTGCTTCTCTTTCTGTCTCTGTTTGATGCTGACTCTCCATTATGGCTGCCTTTACCTCTAGGAGTTTAAAAATCTCTATACACTTCTCTGTTCTACCCTCCGTTCTATGGCCCCAGTTATTCATTGCCTACACCCCTCTTTTCTCTGCCCTGCTGCAGGATTTCCCCCCTATCCTTGCCTGCCCCCATATCCTTTGTCTCATCCCACATCCTCACATCTCTCAGGTTCATCCACCCTCTCACAGCTGTAAAAATAAACAGAGGCCCAGCTCCCTGGGACATCAGCAGGAAGTGTGGGAAAAGGGTCTAAAACCCCTCTTCTTTCTTTCTGAGGACCAGTATCTGTGGGAGTGAGAGATCATGTTTATCAGCAGAGACCCGGAGGCCTGAAGGATGAATTCATCTGTCTGCCACAGACATGCCATGTGGCTTTGCTTAATTCAACTCATCTGCCCTGAGCCTTGGTTTCCCCTGAAAAATAAGCTGTTCAGATCATATTCACAGCCCATCTGGCCTTGAAGGCCCAGGGTTCTTTTAGCTCCCGGGGAGGGACTCAGGGGCAGCTCTAGGAGGATCCTCCCTCAGGGGGACACGGTCAGCCCATGGGTCCCTGTGATGACATCTCAAGGTGGCAGTCCTGTTCTCTCCTTTTCTCCTTGGTGGCTTGGGAAGATGAAGCTGGAGAAGTAGCCATGCCTGGGATGCCAAGGTTGGCTAGAGTCCTGCTTTAAGGAGGAACGCAAGGATGGATTGAAGATCGCGGATCCCACCTCCATTGCGAGCTTCCCAGGGCATCACCGATCCCTAGCCTGGTGTCTGCCACTTGGATGGGGCTCAGGGGATAGCTGTGGAGTGAGTGATGGAGTGAGGAAGAGCATGTGCCACAGATCAGGCCAGACGGTGGCGAGACAAAGGTGGCCTTTGTCTGAGTCAGACATGGAAGTGGTGACACTGTAGGTAGGCAATGATGGTGGCCTAGACTGGCAGGGAGTGGAAGAATCCGAGGGCACTTTTGGAATTGGTCATGATATTGAGGCTCAAAGGCGTGTACAGAACGAGGGTCTGATCTGCACTTTTCCACTCTCTAGAACAGGTACTACTTTTTCTTCCATAGGCACGGGAGGCTGTGGAAGGCAGGGGCTTGGATTGCATCTCTGTATGGCCTGCGCATGAATCGTGCAGTGTCTGGTGTCCCCAGCACCCAGAAGCTCATGGTCAGGATGAGATCGATATGAAGGTGAAGGAGAACCCTTCCCCGTGGAGGCTCCTCGGAGGAAGTAACTCCAAGCAAGGTGGTGCCAAGGACAAGTGAATCCAAAGGCATCGGTGTGCTCATAGCTGTGAGCACTTGCAGAATGCACGAGAGGCCCACAAGCAGGGGTAGGGAAAATCGTTTAGTTTCATGGCAGCAACCAACGTGGACGCTCTTAGTGAACAGCGCTTATTGGCAAGAGGCAATTACGGGGCAGGGAGGGGAGACACATGCATGTCTCAGATGGCAAAGTCCAGGTCTTTGGTCATGTTCCAGGCCTAATGAAGAGGCAGGCAAGGGGATGAGGTTGAGGAAGAGAAGCGTGATGGTAACATGCACTTTGGAGTCCATCTGCCTGTGCTGACCATAGCTCCATCTGTGTGACCCGGTTGAGTGGGTTAACCTTGCTGAGTGTCAGTCCCTTGATCTGTAAAGTGGGGTGCTTAGCAGAGGGCTTGGCATTTGATTTATTTTCCATCCTCATCCACCTCCTTGTGAGACCAGATAGATACTGTCTGGTTTGGTAGGGGGTAGAAGCCATTGTCCCTTCAGTTTCTTTTTCAGCAAATGGACACTGAGTACCGTCTTCATTGCAGGCACTGAGGACACAGTGATGGACCCTATAGACACAAACCAGTGTGCTTGTGTTGAGTGGTGGGTTCACCTTGACACACTATTAAAAAGAAATAAATGAAATGAACAAATGAACAATGAAAATGGCTGCCAGTATGGTGGCGTGTGTCTGTAATCCCAGGACCTGGGAGGCTGAGACAGGAAGAGCACAATGAGTTCAAAGCCAGCTTGGGTTACATGGTGAGTTCAACACCCTAAACTACATAGTGAGATCCTGTTTCAAACAACCAAAACCAAAACCAAAAAAACCCCCAACGACAATGAAAGAGCTCTGTCCAGCCCAGTGATGGAGTATGCCATAGCCAACGATTATAATTAACCCAATCTTGTACCATTTAAAAAAGAAGGATAAAACAGAACAAGACAGACACACTGTCTGTCCTCCAGACAAAAGATCCAAGTAGGGGCAGAGAGGTAATAAACAAGCATGCAACACGTGAAGACTTGAATGTTAGGAGATAGTGCTAGAAGAAAATGCAATATGGAGGAAAAGGGCCATATAAGATAGCAATTAGAAAGGCCTCCCTGTGGAGGGAGTGTTTAACTGGAATCCTGCAGTAATTGAGAGAATGAGCCATAGAAACATCTGGGGAAAGAAACCAGGCAGGGGGAGAGCAAGAGCAGAGATTCTGCAGTGGTGAGAAAGAGCTTGGGCTTGGGTTGCAGGAACCAAGAGCCAGTCCAGAAGGAAGTGAGCTGAGCAGGGGGTAGCAGAGAGGCAAGGGAGAGTGGCAGAGGTAGGCGAGGCCGGCCACCAGCGCAGGTCAGGGTAGCATGCGGCTGGATAGCTTGGCCGGCCTCCCCCATGGCCTCCCAGTTAGTACCCTGGACAGCAGCCCGGCCCCTCAGTGCTTGCAATGAAGGCACACACCCTGCAGAACACGAATTATATGAAGCCTGTTTCTGGGTAGAGGAATAAGAAGAGGAGGGGAAGCAGATGATATTGCCATGGGTAGGATTAATTCCTGGCTTCAGAAAGCATATGGTCACTGGATGAGACATAAACGTACAGTTTTATGAATCACGACTGAGGAAACATCTGTATAATCACCGCTCGTGTTGGAGGTGTCAAAGGCACAGAGCACCCAGAGGCCCCGGCCCTGTCTCCCTTCTCAAATGTGTTCCTCTCTCCCTGATAGAGATAATCAAGATCCTCACCATTGGGATAATCATTTCTTTGCTTTTCCGCTTGTGTATCACTTAATATACTCTAACTTTAATTTTTTAAATGAATATATGCTCAGTTGCAAAACAAAAAAATTACCACAGAAAAAGTTGAACCCTCCTCTGAGTCCTGTCTGCCTCGCTGGTTATGGTCCTTTCACCAAAGGTGCTGGTCATTAGTTAATGAAGGTCCTTCTGAATCTTTGCCTCTGTATCTTCCTAGTACTTGTGGAACCATAGAAAATGTATAGTGTGTTTGGTATGTTTTACATCAGTGATATTGTATTGTTCTGTGGCTTGCTTTTTCTTTCAACAGTGTCTAGAGAACTTTCCATGCCCATATCCATAGATCAGTCTCATTTTCACTCATAACCACATAGGATTCCTGAGCATGAATATACACTAATTTACTTAGCCACTACCCTTTTGGTGACATCAAGGTCTTCCCTGAGTTTTCTTAGTCTCAGACCTTGATAGGGTGAACTGGCAAGCATACTTATGACTAATGAAGTTCATCTCAGCCTGTGTTACTGCTCCCATTTCATAGATGAGGAGACTGAGGCTGAAAGAGGGAAATCATTGGCATAGAGTCATATAGCAAATGAGTGGGAGAACACTGTCCTTCATCTCTCTAGCCTACAAACTAGTCATTATATTCACCCATATATGTTATTACAGTTGGTGGAGAAAGTGTCATTCAACATACATTTATGGAGCCCTAGCTATATGCAGGCCCAGGACTAGACTCTAATTCTACAAGGACAAATTAAACTCAATCCTGTCCTCAAGATTCCACAGGGTACCCTCACTGGGGAGTAACTCAAGGCAGGATGATGAGTACCAAAGTTTGGGGTGCTGCCCAGAGCTGTGAGAAGACTGAGGTCTTTACTATTAATTGGATTTCTGGTGGAGAGGAAGGCTTCCAGAGGGCAGAGACCTAAGCAGCGGGTAGAATCTATGTGGCAGAGTGGGCAGGAGGGACAGGGCACATAGGGGAACTCCTTGTTCAATGAAGGAGGAAGGCGGACTCAGAATGAATGGCTGAAGAGGCTTACAGAGCCATATCCACTGGGATTTGCAGAGCCAGCCTTGGACGCCCATTTGTGGGCCAGAGGAACCTGGAGGGATCTATTCATTCAAAAATAAAGCTCAAGAAGCTACTATGTACCCAGTACTGATAACATTTCAGGAATACCAGCGCGAACAATATGCATAAGGTCACTTGCTTTCAGAAAGCTTACATTTTAGTCAAAAAAGAGAGAGACAATAAACAAGCAGACAGTGACTGATTTCCAGAGCACTAGCAAGAAAATAAATGGGCGGTGGAGTGTAAAGCAGGGAGCGCCTCTGTGAGGAGCCGGCCTCTGAGCTGAGTCCTGAACGATTAGAGGATTGAGAAGAGGTGGGCAGAATTCAGTGGGGTCAGCCAGGTCAAAAGTCCCAAGGTGGGAACGAATCTGGCTTCCTCCAGTGTGGACAGAGAATGGCCTCCTGTGGGCAGAGGGGAGCAAAGGGTGTTTCTTTCGTGGCTGTGGTAAAGGGCTGTGTTTGTCCTGAGGGTTTCAGGGAGTTCCTGGAAGGCTCTGGATGGATGAGCATGAAGTTACATTTCAGCTTTTGGACAGCTCCCTGCAAAGGGACTGAACCCTGGCCCCAGAGTCTGTGCAGCTGCTGCTGGGTGAGTTGGTGGAGCTTTCTAGAGCTGGGCTACCGGAAGTCTAAGCCCAGCAGGAGTCACGAGGGCTCCAGGAGGAGGGTGTTGCCTCTTCAGGGGGAGGCCCAGAGTGGGGACGTGTTCTCTTGGAGACTGGCATGTGGCAATGGATGCCAAATAATTTGTTCTTGAGAGGCCTACAGTCTGAGGGAGACATGTGCAAACCAGACTGAGGAGTGTGAGCTCAGCACGGCAGTCCAGGCACGAGCTTTGGGGCCAGAGACTCTGGGTCTGTGCCAGCCTAGCTGGGCGACCATGGACTTTCCCTTTCTATCTTTAAATAGGGATAATAACCATCCCTGCCTCGAAGGCAGTGGTAGTGAGGAGTCATTGGATTCTGAGTATATCCAGCCAGCCCCTCAATATATATAGTAAGCCTGGAATTCACTTTCTCTCCCTCTTTGTCCATAACTAGCTGACCATCAAGCTGTGTTAATTGTTTCTTTCAACCCCACCAGTTCCACCCCCACCCTGCTTAGAGATGGGGAGACTGAGGCCCAAGAGCACAGAGGGCTAATGCTAGTTCACCAGATGGGCAGTCTCAGAACAGTAACCTGACTGGTTCTCTAACATTTGTCTTCGAGCCACATAACAGAACTTCTCTTCTCACTTGAAGTGAACTGGAAATCCTGGCGGACTTGGGACGTTGGTGGTGGCAGGGGTTACGATGAGGACTGTGTGTCAGTGTGTATTTATTAAGCATCTGCCCTCCACCTGGTCCATCAGCTTTGCTGCCTGCAAGGTATCTTCCAAGAGGTCTCTTTCTGACCTCCCCACACATCTGCTTTCCTTTCCACTGTCCATTAGAGGTGGCCTAGGCATTCTCCCCTCCAACTTCCTGGCCCTCTAGACTCTAGCCTGAATGTTACATTCACTGTGTTTGTGGTGCCATCCTCACTGGTGCCTGAATCACTTTCCCACCCTCTTCTTCGCTAGTCATCTTGATTCCATATTCACCCACCAGTCTGTCCCCACGCCAGTCCCTGATGATCTTTCCCCCTCACAGCCTTCCTCTCAGAAGAAAACATCAAGTCCAGCCTTGAAGTGTGTCTCTTCCTGCCCTGATCTTTCTCATCCAAGCTCGAGCCTTCCCTCCTTCTCTATTTTCCTGTGGCAGAAAAAAAAATACTTGGAAGTAGCTGGAGCCCATTCTTGACTTCTCCCTCTCCCTCATCTCCCACATTCATCCAGTCACCAAATTTTGATTTGTCTGCTTCACCAAATTGTTTCCAAAGACATCTGCTTTTTTTTCTTCCCGACTGCCACTGACCTGGTCATCCTTCATGTGGCCACTGCATCAGCTGCCTCACACTCTCTACCTTTAGTGTAGTCACCCAACAGCAACAACCATCCACTAAAATGCCCACAGAATCTCCTTACCCTCATGCTTAAAACCCCCTCAGTGGCATCCACCGTTCTTGGAGTAAATTCCAACACAGTTACCATGGCCATCAAGCTCCTGTGGGGTCTGGCCCTGCCACTTCTCTACCTCATCTCCATGTCCTGCTCCTCATTCATTTGACGCCAGCTCTGCAGGCCTCCTTTCTGCTCCTGAAATCGCCATGTTATTTTTGTTCTCCTGGGGCCACCGCCTCCTCTGCCCCCACTGCCCGGAGGCTTTTCCTCATATCCTTTACTTCCTGAATGCTGAGCCAAATTACTGTGCAAATGCCACATCCCCAGGACAGATTTTTTTGCAAGGTGCCACCATCCATTTTACATTAGGTATCCCCTTCTATCTCTTTTGCCTTTTCTCAACTCGGGATCACATATTTATCTGGTGGCTTTTAGAGATGGCTTCTTCCTCCAAAAGACTAAGCCATGTGGCGGTGAAGACATGTCTTTGTTTGGCTTTCCACCCCTCTGTACTCTGAGCCCAGCAATGTCCTGCCACATAGGAGCGTTTGGGGGATACTTGCTGAGAGATGGATTAGCAGGGTATTTTATCTGCTCCAGTCTGCCCCTCCGACTGTGAGCTCATTGCAGGCAGTTCCAGATCTGACTCATCTCTGGGTTCTCAGATCCCAGCACAGGGCTTGGCACCAAGGTCCTGCAGGAAATGTCTGGATTGAAGGAAGTGGAGAAATGTTGATTCACCTTTGGGCAGGAGCTGATGGGGTGAGGAGGAGTCCAGAACCTTGCTGAATATCAACACTCTAAGACCTGTGAGTGTGGGGCTTGGGGAATTCCTGTTTCTCAATGGGTATAGTTTGTCTACTTCTGCTCTCTGTGGGTCCACTGGATAATGGGGAGCATTCCAAAGCTCTTAAGAGGAGGCCCCTGGCCCAGAGAGACAGAAGGAAAGGAAGATCTGGGTTCAAATCCTGACTCCGCCATGCATATGCTGTGTGACTTGAGGCAGGTAACTTTGCCTCTGGAGCCTCAACTAATCAATAAAATGGGAGGGTCTTACCTCCTCAGACAACTGTGAAGATTTAGAAATAATACAATGTTTTAAATAACAGAACAGCCATTGATGCCACTGCTACTGGTACTGACGATAACGATGACGGAGAAGAAATATTTGAAGTCCCCGGATGCAGGGTGCTCCTAAATAGAGCTTGACTTTGACTTGGGATTGTGGATCAAGTAATCCTGAGGGGCCCTCAGGCCCAGGAGATGAGGCGTGCTATCAACAGGAAATAAGCTGGGCCCAGAAACCTGGACAGCGAGTAAGAGGTGGACGAGCGGTGCCCAGGGTGGGCAGCTGAGGTGGGCATGGTGCGAACATACCCGAGGACCCTGGAGAACTACACAGCCAGCAGTACGACCAGCCACACATCCCTGTGTGGGTTTGTCTGCCACCCCTACCATCCTGACTTCCTACCTGTTTAGGCCCCTAAAACAGATTTCTCTACCCTCTGCCCAGGTTGCCGCCCCTGGCCTGGACCCTGCTGAAGGACACTGCTTGCTGAGATGCAGAAAGGAGGTTGGGCAGAGGGAAAGGAGCGGCTGGGGCAGAGTTCAGCTCGTAGTCCAGCTGTGGCCTCATAGCATGGCTCGAGACTCAGTCTCTCACCAGGGTGGAGGTCTGAGATCCCACTTGCAACCAGCCTGCTGATTCGGGCAGCACTTAGGGGGAGGGGCCCTTGAGAGCCCACTCAGAGCACGGATGAGTCTGGGGGCTGAGTGGAGAGACCGCTAAAGATAGCAGGAGTCCAGAGAGAGAGAGAAAGAGAGAGTGGGGAACTGAGCCACAGCGAGGGTCCCCTGGGGTGCCAGGAGGAAGAGGCCATGGCAGGGGGCCCCCGAGGGGTGAAGAATCTCACTCTGCTGTCCCCGGTGGGCCAGCTGCTCCCCCCACCATTCCCCGGCGGGCCCCCGGGGGACCTCGCTCTAATAATGTATTTGATCGACTCGCCGGCCGCGTACAAGCGATTATTGTCTTGTCGGGAGTCAAACGTATCGATCCGGTGAGAAATATGAGCGGAGCAATGGGGCCCGCGTGTCAGTTACCAGCCCTGCTGGCCCTGGGGAGCCCCCTACGTCTCCTTTAATTACCGCTCAGCCCTGAGCCCAGCCTGGCTTCCCCTGTGCCACCTCCCTGCAGGCTCCCTGTACCTCAAGTGGCCCCCACTGCTCCCCGGTGCCTGCACCCTACCTGCCTCACTTGGCACAGCCGGAAGTCTCTTCTCTGGCAGGAAGCCCACCGTGCCCACTGCCTGGGCCTTGTCATTCCTGGCTGTCAGTTCCTAGCCACCTGCTGTGCTCTAAAGTCTGCCCCTCTGTCTTCTTGGGCCTACTCACCCTGCTTCAAAATCCCCTCTCCTGAGTCCAGGGACTCAAATTCTGGTCTGAGGCACTGGTACTGGCAGCAGCATGGCAGGTGATAGAACTGGGGTGAGTTCACCCCTCCAGGGGTCATGTAAGGCCTTCCCAGTTCAGGACTCAACTCCAGACCTGGGAGGGCAACACTGGAAGCTGGTGGACCTTCTCTCCTTGCTTGCTTTAGGGCCTGGCCTGGAGTCATGTCCACAAGGGCGCGCCTAAATATGGAAGACGCTATGTCCAGGGTGTTGCATGAGGGTGGCCTGTGGCCTCCCCCACAATATCCTATGACCCCCCATTAACCAGCCCCTCCTAAATGAAAACAGAGATTATTGGGGAACTGCAGCTTCCACACACAGCTTTAGTACCTACTGGCTTCCAGACTGCTTCCCAGAAGGCCCTGATGGATAAACACCCCACAGCCAGCGACCATGTGGTCTGTGGAGGTCCTCTGTGAAATGGCCTTTACCCTGTGGGACGTGGTGGAATGCAGATGCCCAGAAACTGTCCTCTGTGTGCAGATGTGGGAACCACGGTCATTCCGTCAATGCCCATCTGTCTGCCCGGGTGTGTCTAGGTGCACAGGTCCATGGAGTTCCGCCTGGGGGTCACATCTTTTGTGGGTGTGCACGTGTGTGAGTGTGGTACACATTAGCTGGACCTGGACTGGCTACACAGGTAGCTGTACCCTTGTGCTCATGGGTCCCCGAGTAGTGTGGGGGTGCGTGCGCATATGGGAGTGATCATGGTCAGGAGGAAGGAGCGGCTGGTGCGCACAGAGCTGCCAGTGCGTTTGTGACAAGTGCGGGGTCCAAGTGTAGAAATACTTAAGCGTTCACGTGTGTCTGCGCGAGTCCCGGCACGTGTGGCTGGGGGGCTTTCCAGCGTGGGGGCGCAGCGTGTCCTGTGGTGTGCCAGGCGGGCAGAGGGTCTCTTTGGAGGCGCCAGGCCGCTGCGCAGCGTCGGACCCTGAGCGCGGAGAGGAGGACGCGGGCAGCAGTCTCGGGCGCGCCTTTGTCTGCGCCGCGGTGCGCCTGGAGTCCTGCGCCTTTGTGTGACCCTCGCAGGTGTGCGCGCGGGGGTGGGGTGGGGCGGGGGCGGGGCGGGGGGGGCGGGAGAGGAGCGCAGGGAGGGGCTCCCTCCTCCGCAGCCTGCCCCGCCCTCCGGCCCATTGGCTGGGCGCTGCCGCCCTCTGGTGGGCGCGTAGGGAGGCACCGGACTGGTAGCACCGCAGCGCGCAGGGGAAGCCCTCAGAGAGGCAGCCAGGCAACCCGGTGCTTCCTTCCACCAGAGCCTTGGACCCCCACATTTGCCCAGTGACAGACTTCATGCCATCCCCGGCTGAGGCCTCGATCCGTCACCCATACTGCGCTTGTCCACGGTCGCTGTTTCCTCCCAGGGTGGCCCCAGGCAACTTACCTTTGGACTGGTGTGGGGAGTGGTCATCTCCACCATGTCCTACTTTGGGGTTCAGTGTTTCTTAGCTCTTGACAAAGCTGCCTCTCTCCTTTCTGATCCTCAGTCTTTTCATCCGTAAAATGGGGCAAATAACAGTGCCCGCCTCCGGAGATGACACCTATGGAGTATGAGTGCAGGACCAGGCACCGAGAAAGCCCTCCCCCAATAAACTGCCAGCTAGTATTGAACCATTATCGTTATTGTTATTGTTATTGCTGTGGGCCCAGCACCTCTCCCAGAGCCTTGTCCTCTGTTCCGGATGTGTTTGCCCCGCGGGAGCGGGAGAGCTGGGGCACCGCCTGGCAGGACGGTTGTGGGAGTCAGCTCTTCCAGCTCGCTCGCATTCCACTTCACTAACTCCCACCCCTCAAACACACATACATGATTTGGGGTTGGCTGGCTGCTGGGGCGGGTCTGCCGGTCAGGGTATTTTCCCTTCCGAAGGGGGGCGGACCAGCCCTGTGGTTTCCTCCCTGGGTGACTTCCGGTAGGGAGTGCTGGCCCCCAGAGAGGGTGGGGAGATGACACAGTTGTTCCCCCAGCCCTGTTGGGGCGGGCAGCATGGTTCACTCCAGCATGGGGGCTCCAGGTAAGGGGACTAATGTCCGCGAGCTGGTGGGGAGGACAGGCAACACATTTGGGCTCGCTTTGCTGGCCTTCTCGGCCAGCCTTCTCTGCCTGCTTCTGCTCAGCTGGCTTCTGTCCTTCTGCTCTGTACCCCAGCAACTCCCCTCTTCCGTGCGGGCTCCCCCTCCCTCCCTCCTCTTGGCCCTCATCTTTCATGTCAGGTATGAAGAGCTTCCAGCCTCCTCTCCGATGCCCACTGCCCTGGTCTGCAGGCTCTCAGAGAGGGAGGAAGGGAGCCAGGCATTGACAGTGGGGCTCTCCATGGGGAACCGGTTGTGGGGTAATGTGGGTGATCCCTGGGAGGGGGCTGCAAAGGGGTGGAAGGTCAAGGTGCTGGACTTGGGTGGTGACCTTCTCCTTTTGAGTGTGTGTATGTGCATGCACAGTAGTGTGGCTGCCGTGTGCTTGTGTAGGCATTGATGTAGGGGCTACCGTGTGAGCCATTGTAGAGCTGGCCTTGGCAGTGATGTTGGGGCTCACTTCATTTGCCTCTGCTGTCACTTCCTTAGGGAGGCCTTCCCTGAACTCCCCAGGTAAACTGGCACTAATCCCAGCCTCAGTCCCCTCACCTTGCTTTATGGCATTTACCACCCCCTGAGATTTCTTTAAATGTTTATGTGCCTATGAAACACCTCCCCCACTGAATGCCAGGTGACGGAGTAGACTCTGTGTACCAGGCACTGTACATGGTGATTTGTATTTGTTGGCTCATTGAGTAAAATGTGCGCTTTTCTATACAGTGAGTTATCACTCAGCAAAGTCTATGGCAGCATTAAATGAGGTGATACGTGTAATGTACTTAACACAGCACCTGGAACATGGCAAGGAGGCGGTTCTTCATGATTCTTTCATTTGTGGCCATACAGGCATGACTGTGGGTCTGTGTCATGTTTCTGGCTGTTCATGGACGTGAGTCTTGGCTTGTGTGTGTCCTCCTGTGTGCTTCAGTGTCATCCCTGCAACCCTTCCTCAACATGTATTTATCGAGCGGTTCTGAGCTGGGTTGTAGAAACGTGACTGGAAAAGCTTTGGTGAAGTCCGACCTGTCACTGGTGACCCTGCGGAGTGGCCGCGGCTGGGCTGGGAGAGGCTTAGGAGAAGTGTTGGGGCCAGGATGGGGAGGCACAAGGGATTATGGGAGCTCAGGAGATACCCAATTTAGCAGTGATGTCTGTGTCGGGATGTGAAGGATGAGTAGCTGTGAGAAAGGCACAGGAGATGGGGAAGTGGGAGGGAAGGGAGAGTACAGGAAGGCATGTGTTTACCTATTGGGCAGCCGTGTGTGTGTGTGTGTGCGTGTGTGTATGTGTGCGTGTGTATGTGTGCGTGTGTGCACGCGCGCGTGTGTGTGTACAGTGCGAACATCAGGTCCAGGGAGTCTGAAATGCGTGGTGTCTGCCCCATCACTGATTGTCCTTGTCTAGGTTGTATGGTGAGCTCACCAGTGTGGGCAGTAGGTGAGACCCTTTAGTTGAGATTCCTTGTGAAACAACCCTCCTTGAGAGGATTGGCCTGGGTTTTTCCTACCTGGACATGAATCAACACATCGCAAGGACAAGAATTCATACCTTCTGTGGCTTTGGGCAGATCACTCGCCACATCTTGTCTCGGGCTCCGCATCTACCAGCTGGCTCCGTGGTGTGCAATGATCATCCCCAGAGTGAAGAGGCTCTGCGTCTGTACGTGCCTGAGTGTGAGCGTGTGTGTCTCTGTGTGTGGGTCTGCGTGTCACTTTGGGTGTTTGTCTGCCCATCTGTGGATGGCTCTGGGTGCAGATGTGCCAACGAATGTTTGTGTACGCGTCCCTGAGTGTGTTTTGTGGACCTGTCTGCGGCATCGCCTCTGGGCGTGTATCTTTGGCTGCAGCCTTGTGAACATTTCTATCCTGGGCCCGTGAACACCTATGTCATGTGTGTGCTGGCTGGGCCCTTTTGCCCATGGCTCTGGTGTGTGCTATACGGTAGCACTTGTCTGTTTTCGGCACAGCTGTGGGCCACCTTTCTTGTTGTGTCTGCTGCCTGCATCTCCTGCCCTCCCTGACAGCGCAGAAGTGCTCACTCCCCAGAGGCCACTGGGGACAGCTGTGGGTTGGGGGTGGTGGTGAGGCACTGTTCCTAGGGAGGCTGGAGGGAGGCTGGGTGAGCTTGGTGCACAGAGGTTCCCGGCAGTGCGAACCCTGCCCACAGGGGCTCCTAGGCCATAGCCTTGCTGGGGGCGGGCTGTGCAGGCAGAGGACCCAGGGGACCGGCCGAGGGAGGCCAGGAGGGGTGAGGGGCAGTCCTTGGGCCCTCTATATTTAGCCCCATTTTCGGTAAGTGCTAACGAGAAGCTGGCCCTAAGTCTGCTAAAAGTGGCTGGGGGAAACGCGGAGGAGAAGTGAAAGTCCGGGAGGGAGGGGCAGGGAGGGCCGAGGGGACCCAAAGGCCAGGCCTGAGGCAGTGAAGCAAGTAAGGGTGCCCAGGCTGGGCAGCCCTGGGTGAATCTGCCCCAAGTATGGTGGGATTCAAGGGGAAACACAGCTCAAAGGGGCCTGTAGGTTATGGACTGCTATTCCCTGCCAGTTCCTCTAAGTTACTTGCTATCTGGAATGGCAGGGAGGGGATAACCATAAATAACCAAATGATTTTCCTATTTGAATGTGGTGTCAAGAGGGGCTTTGGGGGTGCCAAGGCACTGGGGCACATTAGAATCCCCTGGAGGGGCTTTTAAAACTTCGAGGGAAAAAAAAAACTTCAAGGGTGAGGTCACACTCTGTACCATTGAAACCAGTGTTGGTTGGAGTGGCGCCAGGATTTCTGTACACTCAAGGGCTGGACATGGGCTGACGCAGAATCTTTTTTGGGGAGAGGGAGAGTGTTGAGACAGCCCCTTGCTTTGTAGTGCAGTGCTGGCCTTGAATTCACTATATAGCTCAAGTTGGCTTTGAACTCATGGCGATCCTCCTGCCTCAGCCTCCCAAGGGCTGTGATTACAGGTGTATACTGCCATGACTGGCCTTGAACAGAACCTTTGATGGCCTCTCCCAGACCCCATTGGCTGACACCCTCAGGTCCTTATCAAGGCAACAGTGGGCTTTCGGCGCATGGTGAAAATGGAGCCCCTGTTTATCCTTGACGGGAATCACTTGATTATCCTCAGACGGGGCTCCAACAGAGGAGGGGCAGGAGCAAGAGAGCCCTAGCATTGCTCTAGCATCTGCTGTGGTCCAGCCACAGCGGATGGAGAGGACTGGGGGTTTTTAGGAATGGCCTGGGGAATTTAGGGAGAGTAAGGGGAACAGCACAATGGACATTTTTCCTCAGACCACTTCTGTCTCCAGCTGCCATTGCTTTGGAGGGACCTTACCTTAAAGGTTTAAGGCGGAGGTGGGTGTGGTGGCACATGCCTGTAATCCCAGTTACATGGGAAGCTGAGGCAGGCCAAATTAGAGGCCAGCCTGGGCTAATTAATCAGTTAATTATCTTTTTGACACAGGCTGCCTTTGAACTTATTATGTAATCCAGGCTGGCCTCAGATGCAGGGAAATCCTCCTGTCTCAGCCTCCCAAGTACAGGAATTACAGGCATGCCCCAGCACACCTGGCTCAGCCTGGACAATTTAGTGAGACTGTGTCTCAAAATAAAATAAAAAGGGCTGAGGATGTAGCTCAGTGGCAGAGTGCTTGCCTAGTATGGGCAAAGCCCTGGTTTCGATCCCTAGCCAACAAAACAAAAAGCCGGAGACCAATTAGGTTTATAGTAGAAGTTGCCTTAGGGATAGGGGTGGAGATTTTTAAGGTACCAGGGAGATGGCCGCGATAAGGATTTGCTTTAGATATTATCTGGGAATCCTTGCGTGTGTGCAGTTCAAAGACACAGTTGGGCCTGAGGCAGTGATCTTGTCCTACCTCAAGGAGGCCACAGTCAAGAGATCGCTGCCTAGGATGAACAGAGTAGGACACCCGCCTGGTGGGGAGGTCAGGGAGGACTTTGCAGAGGAGGGGAGACGGGAGCTGGCCCTTGAAGGGCAGCAGAGGGAACTGCCAGAGGCTGGGCACCTGGTGGTCCTTGGCCTGCATGTCCTGTGCTGGCAGTGGTGGGACCCCGAGGTCACACCTGCCCTTGAGGACTTCCTGGTCTGATGGGGGAGATGTGCAGAGACCCAGAAAGCTACAGCCTCTAGGACAGTGACAGGGAGGTGCTGGGTGAGAGAGCTAGGGCCGAGGGAGAGGGGAGAGACTCCTGGCGGGTGGACAGAGTGGGGGACAGGTTCCAGACAGGGGACTGGTGCACACAAGTGTCTCAGACAGTGCTTGTTAAATGGCAGGGAGGTAGCGGGAGGGGGCAGCGAGAGTTGCAGGGAGGGATGTTCAGCAAACGTTTGGAAGCTGCTCTTGGCCGAGTGGTGAGGTCCAAGCAGCCTGTCCCCCTGGTCGGTGGGCAAGGAGCATGGACACAGATACCACAGCCCTGGGAGCCCCTGATCCTCTGGGGCTGCTATAATGAAGTACTAGAGACGAGGAGGCTGAAAGAACAGAAATGTATTTGCTTACAATCCTGGCGACTCCAAGTCAGAGATGGGTGCTGGGACGGTTGGTTTCATCTGGGGCCTCTCGCCTTGGTTTGCAGATGACGATCTCCTGTGCGTTCACATGCTGTCTCCTCTGTGTGGGTCTGTGTCCCAGTTTCCTCTCCTTATAAAGACACCCATCAGCGTGGATGACAGCCCACCCTAATGGCCTCATTTTACCTTACCCTTCTAAAGGCAATCTCCAAACACAGTTACATTCAGACGTATTGGAAATTAGAATTCAGCATGTGAAATTCAGGGGACAAATTCACCGGGGCCAAAGACGAGAATACAACTTTTATTAGAGTGTGAGGTTGGCGTCTGCCCCTTCTGCAGGCAGGAGGGACATTTGCTAGCTAGACAGGGCACGTAGAGCCCTTCAGGGTCCCAACTGCCTGCCAGGAGGAGCCACCAAGCAGATAGGGATGTTGAGCTGGAGCCCAAAAACAGGATGCGTGAGTGGCAAGAGATGAACAGGGAAGCGTGGCGGGCCCCATTCTCAAGGCCAGGCCGGGGGCCTCAGTGTTTCTTAAGGAGGCCAGAGGGAAGCATTGCCCTGTAGCAATATGGACACCGGTGGGAAGAAGGGCCAGTGGCGGAGTCTAAGGCTGCTTCAGGAATGCTCCAAAGGGCAGGATTTAGGACCCCATGAGGGTCCGTGTTTGCCTGGAGTAGGCCTAAGGTTTGGATGAGTTACAGCTAGGACATTGGCCTCGTCACTTTTAATTTTTTTTGGCTTTTTGAGGCAGGGTTTCACTGTGCATTTCAGGCTGGCCTTGAACTCACTGTGTAGCCCAGGCTGGCCTCAAACTTGAAGCAATCCCCCTGCATCAGCCTTCCAAGTGCTGGGATCACAGGCGTGCACCACCACACCCTGCTGCCCTCTGTGTCTTCCCCTATTTTTCGTGACCATTAGCTATTCAGTGCGCCAACTTCAGCACCCAGAAACAGGGCCAGAGCCCCCGTGTTATCCTAAGCATCTTCTCCCCATTGCTGCTCTTCTTCGCCTAAACCTTAGTAGGCCTATATTCTGACTTTTCTTTTTAAGCTTTTACTTTTATTTCTTTTTTGTTAAAACATAATGTACATGTCACGAGGTACTGAAATTTTAAGTGTGTACAGCTCGATGAATTTTGACATATGCGTAGTTCCCACAGGCTTCTTCCTGACCTTTGCTGGCCAACACTCCCCAGAGGTACCCACTAATCTGACCTTGATCATCTGAGATCAGCTTGCTTGTTTCCGAACTCTATGAATTAGAATCATAACTGTATGTTAGCCTTTGTGCTCGGTGACTTTCCCTCAGTCCGTGAGATTCAGTAGTGTGTACGAAGCAGAAGTTTGTTCTTTTCCATTGCTGTGGCGTGTTTCATTTTATGAACCTAGCACATTTTGTTTATCTGTTCGCCCTGTGGATGGGCCTTGTGTTTGGGGCCATCATAAAAAGGCAGTAGAAACATTTATGCCCGTGTCCTTTGGTGACAGGAAGTGTGTTTGTCTTGAGTGCATGCCCAGGAGTGGCTGTGCTTTGTCTTCAGAGGGAGACCTTTCTTCAGCTCTCCTGAATAGTGTTTGTATCAATCTAGACATCCACCAGGAAGCAACGACCTGACGTTTTTGAATCAGGGATTTAAAACTCAAGCAGTGTTTCATGTTGAGTAATTTTCAGTTGCAAAATTCCTAGGCTTTTTTTTCTATTGCTGAGTTCTTCCCATTCCTCACTTTAGCTGGCTTTCTTTCAATTTTCTTGGCGGCAGAGCACACAAAGATTGGACAGTTCCTTTCACAGGGTTGGGATCGTGGCCTAAATGGGGATTTTGGAGTAAGTTGTTGGGGGTCACAAATAAGATCTGGGACAAGATGTGAGTTACGGTCAGATGAAAGACTTGGGCCATCTGGGCACGAGGTAAGGGGACTGAAAATGGGTTAGATCAAAGCCCAGATCTGTGCTGGGATCCAGGCCCAAGAAGGGTAGAAACTGTCCGGAGCTAGGCTGGCAAGTCTAGAGTGGAAGTCAAGACTGGGATCCAGTAGACTGCAGTGATCCAGCTCAGAAACTGGAGTCCTAGAATCGCGAAGACCTGGCTCCAATCTGGGTGCCTCTGTCTTGCCATGCTCTTGGGGAGGGGAGCATCCCTCTGGAACCTCAGTTTCCTCCTCGAAAAAAGGGGCAATGATAGCACCCACCACTTACGTGTGCTCTGAGTTCTGCGTAGCTCAGTGCCTGGCACTGATGAACACTCACTTCCCACGCTCACTGTCAGTGCTGTGTGTACGGAGCGTTTGTTCCACTGGTTTCTTCCTCTGGTGCCCTGCTTGCTGCTTCCACCTCCCCTTGATCACCTCCTTTCATTTCCTGGATCTCAGGAACCATAGATCGGGGTTCTATTAGAAAGGTTGATTTGAAGGTGCACCTGGGGTTCAAGGCGGAAGTCCTGGGTAAGGTCTAGGGTTAGACTGGAGGACATGGTTGGTGTGGGGAGAGGCAGGTGGATCTGGAGTTAGAGAACAAGATGGAGGGGCCAGGTCTCTGCGCTGCAGGTGAGAAGAAAGGCGGGTTGAAGGGGGAACATATGGACAGGGAAAGTGTTGGGCCAGAGGACGGCTGAATCACACCCCGAGATCTGACAACTCCCTTGTTTGGAAACACTACAGCCCCACCACATCTCCCAGGCACCACTCAGAGTGGAAAACGTGGCTCACCCGAAACCTGGTGGGGCAGAATGGGAGCCTCAGCTGCCCTCCCACCCCGAGAGGAGGCAGAGGTGGCACTTGCTCCTTCACAGGCCTCCTCTCAGGCAACCGATGTCCTTTCACGACCACCCGTCACCTCCCTCCCTGGCCCAGGGCCTCACCGTGGGTGACGCCTTTTGGGGGAGTGAAAGGTTAAGGCAAGATCCCCCAAGGCCCTCGGGCATTCTCTTGTCCTGCCAGAGGAGGGCAGAGGCCCAGAACAGAGAGAATGTTTCTCAGAAAGAGACACTTCAACCGTGGCAGAGGGCAGAGCGTTGGGAAAAGGCTCAGGGGCTGCAGGGGAGCCTCTTGGCTTCTTCCACCTCCCTTTACATTCATCCTTTCTTTGTCCCTAGAAATAAGAATGTCTAAGCCCCTGGAGGCCGAGAAACAAGGTCTGGACTCCCCGTCAGAGCACACAGGTGAGTGGGGGACTCACAGCGAGCAAGGAAATGTGGCAGCTGGGGAGACTGTGGGAAGACAGGTGTGGTGAGGACACAGCTGATGACAATACATTCTTTCCCTCTCTTTGCAGACACAGAAAGAAATGGACCAGACACTAACCATCAGGTCAGGGGCAGGTGGATAAGCAAGAAGGTGGCAGGGGGAGGAGGGGCCCAGGGGACCCTGAAGCCACTGGGAGAGGTGGGTGTCTGAAGCTGTTTCACAGCACCATTCCCATTCCCTGCCTCAACTTTCTCTTTGCAGAACCCAAAGAATAAGGCCTCCCCATTCTCCGTGTCCCCGACCGGCCCTGGCACCAAGGTAAGCACTGTTTTGGGGACATCCAGGGAAGGGGATGGGGTATGGGAGAGGGGCCCAGGGCCAGAGAGCACCCAGTGACAAGATTTCTCCCACCCCTTCTCACCCTCGGGTTCCTGTCCCAGGTCTGTGACTCACCCAAGCTCCTTCCCCTTCCCTAGGGGGTGGGGGTGGCCAGGGAAATCCCCCCCAGAGCCCCAGGGCAATGAACAACAGGAAGCCAAGGCCCCACCCCCATCCCGACTTCCCTGACTAAAGGGACCTGCACGGTCCAGTCCCCCAACACACACTCACTGGGGGACAGCATGGAGCAGAGAGGATGCCAGACCCAGGAAAGGTGGCTTTGGAGATGCAGGAGGAGAGGGTGACTCAGGAAGCCGGAAGCAGCTGGATGGTACAAATTCCACATCCAGATGGGGTCCTATGCGAGGCCTTGCTCGGCTTCCAGGGGCCTTCTTGAGTCCAGGCCTCTACCCTCCAGCCTGGTCACGGGCAACAGGCCAGTTCAGAGATGTGAAAGTGGCACCAAAGATAGGGGTAGAGGACAGACGTGAGCAGGACTCTTAACCCTGAGCAGAGGTGCCTGAAGGATGGGGTGGGGGGCTGGAAACTGCTCCCCACCCAGCTGCAGCCCTGCTGTGTGACCATGGGAAGTCACTTCCCCTCTCTGGGCTTCTTAGTTTCCTCTTCTTGAACACTGGTGGGGGAGGGAGTAGTTAGATTGGACGGTGCCTGAGGTTCCTTTCGTGTTTGGTGGGTCCAGATGCTGCCACGGGGAGACCATAAGCTTCGTGAGCAGGCGCCTTCTCTTCTGTGCTGAGCACTTTGAGCTGGGCCCAGGTGAGAAGGACTGAGATAGGCGTCCGTGACCTCAGGTTTTGCCTTTTAGCCCTGGTGCCAGCAGCAGCCTTCTTTCTCTTGGGGAAGCCAGCGGAGCTGAGAAGACAAGGGCTTACCCTCCCCTTCCCAGCCCTGGGTCCTGTCCGCAGCTGGCCCTGGTTCTCTGGTCCCACTCTTTGCCTGTTCACCTCTCTCCATCTCTCCTGGCCCGGTCTTTCCCTAACTACAGCTATTCCTGTGCTGCTGAGATGGTTTCAGACACATCTACCTCCTGCTGTGTACAGTATTTACATAATAATTGTTTAATTGGCTCAACTTTTTAAAAACACTTTATTGTGGAAAGTGTGATGCACATACAGAAATAGAAAGGGTAAAATGAACATACCCCCCCACCCCGGAACCCATCAATCAGCTCGGCATCAATTATCAACTCATGAGCTGCTTCGCTTTTTCAGCAGCTTGAATAAATGGTTTTTAAATGGAAATTTCATGAATGGAAAACCAGAGTCACTTGCCATGGAAATAAATACAATGATTATTAAAATTTACCCAGAGTCTCTTATGGGCTGAAGGATCAAACCCTAAACCTGTTCTCTAAAGGGGGAGATTAGCCAATGTTTTGCAGATGTTTAAGACGTCTTTGAGCTACCTGCAGGCTTTCTTAAGATTAACCAGAAAGAATGAGAAAAGCCCTGAAAGAGGAATAGTGTTCTCACCATTTTATTTTTTAAACTTTATGTTAAAATATTACCCATATCAAAACATTCACAGACGGTCAGCATGTGACTGAATTTTCACAAGCCAAGCACACCTGTGGCACCACCATCAGCCAAAGTAGGACGTGACCAGCCTTCCAGAGGCCTTAACAATGCCAGGGACATCCATCTCTCTGACTTCTCATACTCAGTGCCATTTCATGCTGCATTCCCGTAGTTGCAAAATATCCTGACACCTGAGTCCCGTAGTTTGGGACATGATGTCTCTCATCCGTCTTTTCCTGTGCCCTTGCCGCTCTGTTTATCTCTGTCTGCATTTCGAATGTCACCCCTCTGACAGCCTCCTGGGTCATCTTGCCCAAGCTGCTTTCCCTCTCTGGACCTCCTTTTGCACAGTGGTGTGGTGTATTCCCTAATGTCCGCTCTGGGCCCGAGAGTGCATGACCCATTAAGCTGTGCTTTCTCCCACTGCTGTGTGTGGCTGTTACCAGCGACCTTGCAGCCGACAGCCCCTGCTGCCTGGCTGAGACGAAAGAAGCCAGGGCGCCTCTGTGCTGGTCTGTGCTATGTGCCTGATATAAGATATGGCAACATGATGGGGAGATGGGCAGGGGCTGGTGGATGTCTGGCGTAGAGGCTGGCACCTGGCAGCCCTTGGGCCACATCTGGCTTGTCTGGAACAGTGCTTTGCTTGGCCAGCAGTTGTTTGTGCTTTAGACTCTGAAATGAGGGGTAAGTAGGAGCAGAGTAGGCGCTGCTCAGGCCTCCCCTTTGGCAGGGCCTGCTCTCCACAGCCCTCCCGAATGCAGGCCACCCGTCACCCATCTGTGCTCTCTGCTTGTCTCCATAATCCTTTGAATTTGTGGCCCAGATTCCAAGATGTTGATTTTGTTAATACCCTTCCTTCCAACAATAAGAGATACGCATCTGGCTGAAGCAGATGAGGGGTGTGGGACCCCAAGCCCCATTATTTGATATTCTAGGTTCCTGGAAACACCAATTCCCATTTTACAGATGGGGAAACTGACTCCTAGGAGGAGAAAGGTGCTCTCCAGAGGGAGGAAGGTGGTTTCTTGTTGGGAATTTGGGTGCAAGCGATGTGGTAGCCTTATCTGACCGGTGAGGAGACTGCAGCTGGAGGCGTGGTCTGTGGCCTCTGAGCTGCAGTCTCACCTCCACACTCCAGTCCTAATCTCTCCTGTGCCGGCCTGAGGCTGCCACTGCCACACACGTGCCCTTTCTTTGGTTCACAGGTGGGCATTCTCTCTGGCCTCCACTTAACATTCTGGGGTCCCGGACCCTGCCTCTCTCCTCCCCAGATCAAGGCTGAAGACCCCAGCAGTGACTCAGCCCCAGCAGCACCCCCGCCCCCCCAGCCGACTCAGCCTCACCTGCCCCAAGCCCAACTCATGTTGACGGGCAGCCAGCTAGCTGGGGTAAGTACGTGGGACAGGACGAGAACAGGGGCGAAAAACAGCCACCTCCGCTCCGTCACAGGACTCACGGACAAGGAGTCCCACTAGGGCCACGGCCACTGTTTCATGCCTGCCTCTCACCCTCCTCTATCCTCCAGGGAGACTTGGCCCTCACCCGCTTGGCTCAGGCTCTAACCCCTCTCTGCCTTCTCTGCTCTCTGCCCCTTCCGGCCCTGCTCCCTGCCCGCAGCTCACGGCACTGATGCCAGCTCAGCAGCAGCTCCTCCTGCAGCAAGCCCAGGCCCAGCTGCTGGCCGCTGCCGTGCAGCAGTCCAGTGCCGCCGCCGCCGCTAATGCTGCCGCCGCCGCCGCCGCCTCCTCCTCCACCTCCTCCTCCTCCTCTTCCTCCTCCTCTGCCTCCTCCTCGACCTCACAGCCCCCAGCCTCCTCTGGGGGAGGTGACCTGCCACCACCACAGCCTGCCAGCCAGCCCCCTGGGACCCCACAGCTCACCTTGTCCCAACCCATCCAGCTCACAGCACAGGTAAGGGGGGACCCCCGGGCCATGTGCTTCCTCCAGCAAGGGGCCTGCAGAAGCAGTGAGTGTGCCTGTGTGTATGGGGGGCTGACCGGTCCCCCTGACCCTCCTGACTAGCAGCCATGTGCCGGGCAAGTGTCAGCAACCCTAGGAAGCCCTGGGAGATGCTGCCATCCCAACTTACAGATGGGTACTGTCCCACCTGATGGAGCCCTGGCTGAGGGCTGGTGTACGTCTCCCTACGCATGGCTCAGAGCCTCCTGGGAGGGTTCGTATCATCTTCAACCCACAAGTGAGGAAAATGAGAGCCGCCCCCATGAATGGGACCTGTGTGGACACAAGAGGAAAGGCTGAGAATCAGCATGAATGTTTGACGTCTTATCCTGTGGTTCACCCAACAAGATGCTCTTTCAGAAAGGAGTTACCGTGGTCTCTGAGTTAGGAACCTCATTAGCTGCATTCTTGCTTCCCATTCTGGAGTGTCTGCTTATGAATCATGAATTAGTGGTAGAGTTAGTTTCCTAGGGCTGTCCTAACAAAAGGCCACCGATTAGGTGACTGAAAAAAACAGGAATATATTGTCCTAGATCACAAGTTCAAAATCAAAGGTGTCGCAGGGCCCCAGGCTCTCTGAAAGCTCTGGAGGAAAACCTTCCCTGCCTCTTCTAGCTTCCGGTGGTGCCAGCAGCCCTTGGTGTTCCAGGGATGGACATGGATCCCTCTGGCCTCTGCCCCTGCCGTCACATGGCCTTCTCCCTGTGCGTGCCTGTCCCTGTATCTAAATGTCTTTTTTTCTTGTAAGGACACCACGCATGTTTATCTCAACCAGGGCTCCCAAGGGCAAAGTGACATCCCCCATGTCATGCTGTGAGCAGGAGCAGTAGAGCCAGCTGGAAGCCAGGCCAGGGAGCCCGGGGCTCTAACCACACGCCTGGTGGCTACTGCATGAGTTAGTTGTCTCCTTCTCAGGACAGGGTTCCCAGAAACTGCGGTGGCAGCTGTGCCATCTGCCTTCCTCCTGGCACACATGGCTCTTTACTGAGCAACATTGCTAGGGAAGATTTCATTTGAAAAACACTGAGAAGCCCAAAAAAGAGTCAGAAGAACACATAAACTAGAATTTGTCCAGCCTCTGTGAGGCCCTGGGTTCCATCCCCAGCACTAAAAACAAACAAACAAACAAACAAACAATAAGCACTCAAAATCTCTGTCACTTCGCAAGTATGACAGGAAAGTCCCTCTTCCATAATGTCTGTCAGACACTTTGGCAGGATGCTGTCCTGTGATTTCTTAGCCTGTACCCGCAAAGGGTTGATTATAATACAGTTCTGTAATTTGTCCAGAGCTCAGCATGCCTTCTACCAAGGAGGCTATGTGGATGTTACTGAATCAATGAAAGATATTTTGTTGCAGTTTTTCAATCAAGAAAAGGGAAAGCATCTCTCCAGGCGAGTATTCAGAATGTCTGGAGTAGGGGTTGGCATTGACTGAAAATTTACATTACCTGTTAAAAAAAAATCATTTTGTATTTGGCAAGTGTGGGGGGGGATCCCTATGTGCCTAATGGGACCATAGAAAATAAAGTTTAGCAAAGTCTTTTCAGGTGGCGGGGACAAGGGAATAAGAGTTTCCACACTGGGGGTGGTAGCTGAGTGTCTCAGAGGGCATCAGAGAGGAATTGCTGTCTGAACCGAGAGCAGAAATAGGAGTGCGCTAGGTGGGATATTCAGAGGAGGGGCTTTCAGGAAGTGGAGCAAGAAATAGGAAGTGAGGGGCAAGGCAGGCTCAGGCTGCTGAGGGTAGCAGACAGTGAAGGGTGAACTGGGTGGGAGTAGGAGCCAAAGTTCAGTCAGGCCAAAGTTCAACTTAGGTGCCTGACAAAGAAATAGGAATACTTGGCTCAGATCACTGGAAAACCCTACCTGGGATATCAGACCCAGCTCCAGGGTTCTGTCTCCCTGTTTCCTTTAGGGGCAGACAGAAATGGTGCCAGCATTGCTACATTTGCAACCATCCTGCCCGGCGGGGGGGGGGGGGGGGGGGGACCAACCCTGTCTGCTGGCCAGGTGTGAGTGGGTGGCCCAACTCTTGTGAAGGTTGGGTCGGTCCCACCTGGCCTCGGGGACCTGAGCATGGGGGAGGATGAGCCCCTAGAGGGAACGGATACGGTATGGAATGAGCAGATTAGGCTTCTTACTATATGCATAATCTCAGGTATTTATCATTTTTGTGTGGTGAAAACATTTAAAATCCCGTTTGGGCCACAGGTACAGTTCAGTGGTAGAGTGTCTGCTAGCATGTGTGAGAAGGCGTTTGATCCTCAGCCCTGCAAAAAAAAATGTTCTCTCTGTGTTTCTCTCCTCTCTCCTCCCTTTCCTCCTCTTCTCTCCTTTCCTCTCCTCTTCCTCTCCCCTTCCCTTCTCTCTCTTCCTGTCTCTGTCTCTGTCTCTCTCATCTTTGCTTTTTTTTTTTTGGAAGGGTCTTGGTATGTAGATCAGGCTGGCCTTGGACTCATTATGTAGCCCATACTGGACTTGAATTTATGGCAATCCTGCCTCAGCCTCCCGAGTGCTGGGATTCTAGGCATGTGTCAGACTTTTTCTCTCTTCCAGCTATATTTTTCTTTTCTTTTTTTTTTCTTCGAGCTATTTTGCAGCATACATTATTGTAAACTATAGACATTGTACTGTGCAGTAAACACCAGAATTTAGTCTTCCTCGCTGAAACTTTGTATCCATTGACGGGTATTCCACATCCTTCCCACATTTAGAGCGTAATGGCTCACAGTATCATTTACATGGTTCGCAGACCCCCGCCCTGGACTGAACCTGAAACTGTCCATGTGTTAGAATGGAGTCCAGGACTGGTCACAATTGGCCATGTTAGGGACAGCAAACAAGGGTTGCCACACCATCCCAGACACGGTGTGAGGCTCCTCCAGGGGTCAGAATCACAAGGGAGTGGGGTGTCCGCCCTGTGCACTGGAGTGAGGCGCAGCACCTGGGCCATGTCACAGCTGGCCAGCTCTGGGGCCCGGGCCTCCTCAAGTCTACCCTTATGGCTTTCTCTCTCCCCAGGTGGAACCAAGCCCAGATGGGAAAGTGAGCGATTGCACCCCTCCCCTAACCCCATATAAACTGTCTTTCTGCCCCCAGTCTGCAGCCAACATTCTAGCTGCGGCAAAACAGAGTTAATAGGTTCTGAGGTTTTTGCCTCATTCATTCATTGAAAACCCACTGATTGCCAGTTAGCCCGTATGCTCTGGGGGCGGAGAGTGATTAGAATACAGTGATAGCAAGGTTGGTACCTTCCCTGCTCAGCTTTCATGGGCGATGCTAACCCTTGGAGCCAGTTTTCCTCGCAGGTTAGAGACAGGGCAGTTGATCCGCAAAATATGCTGGACAGGGGCCTCTCCCCAGCATCAGTCAATTTACTGTAACTTCTCCACTCTCGGACTGGGGTGTGACACGCCCCCAAGTGGCCACACAGAGCCATGTGGCTTTTAGAACATGGAGAAATGGGGCCCCCTACTGGCTGAATCCCGTCCTGACCCTGCTCACCGATCACCCAGAATCTTCTCTTACTCTTTCTTTCACTCCTTTAGTTGGCAAATACTTGGTGAACAACCCCAGGTCCAGGCATCCTTCTGGGCGGGACAAGGTAGACAGGTTGTACACCCATGGAGTTGATGGTAAGGCTACCTGCATGGTAGACAAGAGGCAGATAATTGTGATGCGGGAAGAAAAGAATGTGGTGTAACAGACTGACAGAAGGAAGATCCTTATCAGAGGGGGTGGCCAGGGATAGAGCCTTGAATGAGGGGGAGGGATTAGCAAAGCGCTGGCGGTGGGGAGACCTTTCTGGTTTCAGCGACAGCAAAGAGACTACTGAGGCTGGACCAAGACTGAGAGGGTTACGAGGTGGACAGACAGAGAAGCAAAGCAGGGGACGAGGGCAGGAAAAGCTAAGCCCAGGAGTTGAATTCTACTATATATAGGCTCACTTTGTACTTCAGGCTGGCCTTGAACTCACAGTGACCCTTTGCCTCAGCCTCCTGAGTGCTAGGGTTACACCTGTGAGCCATCGAGCCTTTTATTTATATTTTATTATTATTATTTATATTTTAGAACAGGGACCAGATCAGTTCCCAGGAAGAGTCTGTGGATAGAATTCAGAGGTTCCATGTTCCATAAACTTGGATGGGAAAAATAGTCTCTATTTTTACTGTCCTCTAACTGAAAATGTACATTCCTTTTATTATGAATATAGGCAACAGGTCAGAATAGTGTTGGTAGTACTAGGATTTTATCACTAATAGGATGCACAGAGAACTTTATATTCTCTTCTTGTTGTTGCATATCTCTTAAAGTACTGTTTTTGCTCCTCATTGCTTTGAAATTACCGTAGTTATCAGACCTATTGCTGTAATCCCAGCACTAGGGAGGCTGAGGCAGGAGGATATTTGCAAGTTCAAGACCAGCCCAAGGCCAGCCTGAACTGCATAGTGAGACCCTATCTCAAAAAGACAAAAAAAAAAAAAACCCAGACCTGGATCTTATTATTTAATATGCTAATGAAGGAGCCCACAGATTGCTACATCACAATTTAAAATGACTGGATTCCAATACAACTAGTTTCATGTAAAGTCCTATATGTTTTACATATTTTTGCTTCTGAGAAGAGAGTGATCAGTTTTGTCAGACACCAGAGAATTCAGGGATAAGAAAGTCTGGGACTCTGTACTATTAGATGGCTTCCTCCCTGAAGAATGGGTGGTCAGGGTAGATCGTATGGTGACTTGGGCCAGGACAGTGGCAGTGGAGAGAAGGAGCCTGTAAGAGGTGAGGGTGGACTGGATGAATAGAGAAGAGGATGGAAGGTGGGGATCAAAGCTGACCCCCAAGTCTCCATCTGATTCACTGGATGGCCAGGTGTTTTTCACTTGGACTTCTTATCGTAAGAGCCTGTGCAACCCCGGATGTATTTTCCTCATCCTTCCTTCTCCTGCTGATTCAGAAGGAAAACTGCAGACATCTTTCTTCTAGACTTCTGGAGAGAAAGGGGAGTTTTCACTCAGAGTCATGATCAGAGGAGATATGAGTTAGTAAATATTGTCATCAACACACTAAAGAAAAATACTGGCAGTAGCTGGGCATGTGACATGGCATGACATGGCTGGCATGGTAAGCATGGTCCAAGCACTCTGGGAGGCTGGGCAGGAGGATCATGAGTTTAAGGCTGGACAATTTAGCGAGATCCTGTCTCAAATAACACATTTTAAAAAAAAAAGCAAAACTGGGGATGTAGCTCAGTGCAGTGGGCCCGGGTTAAATCCCCAGTACCAACAGAAAACAACAATGACAACATCAAACAAACAAAAAAATAAGTGCCACGCAGACAGAGTGGGTCTCCTTTTGTGGGGCCTAAAGAGTATCAGTTTAGAGGGCCTTTGAAAGAAAAAGAAGGCAGGTCTGTAGCTATACCACCATGAACCTCCCAATCTCACCTGAAAGAAAGAAAAAAAAAAGGCACGATGTGAAAGCAAAATTGTGGCCCAGGGCTCAGAAGGACCAATTGTCAGTGGAAGGGCCCTGGAGCTTCAGCTTTGCAGAATCGAGACAGTCGTCGGGGATTACGGGGCTGGCGGAGCCGGGAGGAGGAAGGCAGCATGGACTAGGATTTGGAGGCTGTACCGTCAGGTTTTTAGAACCCTTAGCCTCTTCCAAGGTGACTGGCATTTGCACGGCCCGCCGAGCGCGCCCTCCTCTGGCAGACACTGGGGGAGCGGCGCCCCCTCCAGGGCGCAGGCGGCGACTCTGAACTTTTTAAAGATGACTGGATGATAAAATGAGCATGCTGCTCACTGGGTACTGTTTGGGATGGGGAGATTTATTTACTTGGACCAGGCAAATGTTCCAAATTCACAAAATGGAGAAAGATTTACGGTGTGGCTCTTTAAAAATAGTTTTCCAGATATCTATATATTAAGCAAATACTTAGTTATTTTTCCTTTACACAAACAGCAGCACATCATACCCACTGTCCTATCTCTTGAGATTTCCACTCAGCAGAATAGTCTGGAAGTTGTTCTGTATCAGGACGAAGAAAACATCCCCGTGGAGGGTGTGGTATAGGAGGCTGAGGCAGGAAGTATATACAGTGATTTAATGAGAGCCTGTTTCAAAATAAAAAAATAAAAAAAATAGAAAGGACTAGGAGTATAGCTCAGTACAAAGGCCCTGGGCTCAGTCTCTGGTACTCCCTGCAAATGAGCGTCCTTGTATTTTTTATTTATTTTTTATTTTTGTTAAAGGGAAAAAAACAGTAAAATGAAACAAAAAAGAACACTGATAGGACAGTAGGAAATCCACAGTCATTACTGTATTGCATTTTGTTACCCTCTAAATAGTTGCTCAGACTACCGGCCTCAGGCTTGCACAGTCAATCAAACCACACAAATGTCAGGTTGCTTCCCTACTTCAGTTATGATCATCTCAGCCTGTGTCGAGTCCCTTTGCTTATGGGTAGGGGGAGGGGGGAGGCAGAGACAGCTTCTTTTCTGGTTTCTCCTTGGCTGTCCCTTGTTCTTTTTAATGACTGCATAGTAGTCCACCTGTTGCTATGTGCCCAACTGGTTCCTACTCTTGCTGGAATCTCATTTGCTGCAGGGAATATCTTTCCATGGAGGTCATTCTGTACATGCGTACATATACCCCTAAGGTAAATTCTCCACAGTGAAGTGGCTGAGTCAAAGGGCATGTAATTTGTACTTTTGATTCCCCCTCACCAGTCATGTGCAAGAGTGTTTGTTTTTCCACACTCCCACTGTGGTGTGTTGCACAGTTTTTATCTTTGCTAATCTGAGAGGTAAAAATAGTTGGTGCTGTTGTAGTCCTGTTTATCTTACGGTGGGTGATCTGAATACGTACTCATTTGGAGCCGATTTTATTCCTCTTGTGGGCCCTCCCCAGACCTGCCTGTACTATGTCTTTAGTTTTTTTTTCTCTTATGGATTTATAAATTATAATTTATATATTAGAGAAGTGAGCCTTTTCTGTCAAGTTGCTTATGTTTTTTTCTCAATTAGTTCACTTCTTGGCACATTAAATTGGTCTTTAGAATAATACTAGTGGACTGGGGATTTAGCTCAGCGGCATAAGCACCTGCCTTGCAAGCATGCAGTTGTGAGTTCAATCCCCAGTACTGATAAAAAAAAAAAAGAATAATGTTAGCATGGAGAAGAATTGAGGGGCATCTTCGAACACCCCAAATTTCACAGAAGGGAAAAATAATAACATAACTTACAACTGTGTATACATAAAATTTGAAAAGGAAATGATGACGTATCGGTCTTGGACCACGACATATTTATGCAGAGCACCTATCCGGAGCCGGATGTGATGCTAGGTGCTGAGGATACAGCGGCGCCCAGGGGAAGATCTCACTGTTGTGCAGATGGCCATGCTAGTGAGGGTGGCAGGCTGTGAATGCGTGAATGGAAAGAGCTATACCTTGAGAGTGGAAAGTTTTACAAAGGAGATGAAACAGGCATTCATAAAGGCGGACATGGTGGTGGGGCGATTTATATAATTTGTGTAAGAACTGGATCTTACACATAGACTGGGAAATAGTATGCTAAAGGCCCCGAAGCAGAAACAGGCTTGGTGCTTTTGAAAAGAGCTGAATGGCTGGAGCATAGCCAGAGAAGGAGAGGGCAGAGGAGATGAGGTCAGGGGGATTAGCACAGGCGTCCGTGCAGAGGGCCTCACAGACCAGGTGGTTATTGTGCATATATGGATGCATGTGTGTGTGTGTGTGTGTGTGTGTGATGTTTTTCTTTTCTTTTGGAAATGTTCAAACAGACATAAAGATAAGGAGAATGATTTAATGAACCCAACAAACCCACGATTCAACTCAACAGATAGGAAGACTTTTCCAGTCATACTGGCAAATAGGATTTCAATTAGACTCACTTGGAGGGGGATGGATTTTTACCTCTTCCTGTTTCCTTGCCTTATTCCCCTTAAAATACCTTTTTACTGATGTAGGACAAATACAGAAGTATGCACAAGTCGTAAGTATAGAGCTCAGGTAACACCCACAAACTTTGCTTACCCATATAATGGACACCCAGAAGCTCCCTGGATTTCCAGTATATAAGTGAAACACGCACAGAATCACACAGGATGTTCTCTACTGTGACCAGCTTTTTTCACATAATGTGTTTGGGAAGTTGTATTATTGGATGTCATTTTAGATTATGGCTGCTCATTCTCATTGTTGAGGGGAATCAAATGTGATTCTCATTGAATCACATTTCTCATTGAACCACATTTGGTGGAATTTACCCATTCTGCTAGGGCTATCTATGGATACCAGGGCCATCTTCAGGTTTTGGTCATTTCAGAGAGTTTGTATGAACATTCTAGTATATGTCTGTGGAGGGCACATGCATGCATTTATGGTGGCTTAAACCCAAGAGTGGAATTACTGGGTCATAAGGAGGTATATGTTCAGTTCTGGTAGATAGTTTGCTAGGGCTGCTGTGACAGAGAAGCACAAAGTGTCACAGTAGACACTTCTTGCCTCACACTTCTGGAGGCCAGAAATCTGTGATGGTATTGGTAGGTATGGTTCATTCGGAGGGCTCTGGAAGAAAGGATCTGTTTTAGGCCTGTCCCCTTGACTTACCAATGGTCTCAGGTTCCATGCCTGTTCACATCTTTCTTCTTTCTGTGTCAGTGTCCAAATTTGCCTTTTTTATGAGGACACTGCTCATAATGGATTAGAAACCACCCCAGTGACCTCATTTTAATTTAATCTCTTGCAAAGATGCTATCTCCAAATACATCACCCCCACCCCAAGGTTCTGGGGAGTGAAGAGTCCATCATACCATTTTCAACCCATAATAGTGTTGCATCCATTTATACACCCACTGTGTTTTCTGGGTATTTTAAAGCAAACTTTCGAAATAATATCATTTGTCTTGTGAGTGTTTTAAAAAGATGAAAGACTTGTTCCAGTTTAATTTTTTTTAAAAGTCTGTTTATTCGGTGGGAATGTAAGACAAGGCAAAAATTTCATCAGGAAGGAAAAAGAAGATAAAGTGGGAGCCCTGGCAGGACCACCCACTTGGGACTCTGGGATTCTGTGTTTGAGAGAAGCCTCTGGGTGCCCTCAGCTCAGAGTGCTACTCAGACAGGTGGACGATCCCTTGCTGCCTAGGGCCAGGTCGCCTCCTTCCTGCTTTCAGCCCCTTGTGGCTCAGGTAATGCAGAAAGGGAGGAACCCTACCAGGACTCAGACTGTCTTTCTGTCCGTCTCCTCCCTGCCAGGACATACAGCAGCTCCTGCAGCTCCAGCAGCTAGTGCTTGTGCCAGGCCACCACCTCCAGACACCTGCTCAGTTCCTGCTGCCACAGGCCCAGCAGAGTCAGCCAGGTAAGACCCTACCGACCACCTCCCTGGCGCCTCCACTAGTCTTCCCTTACCTGCCCCCCTCACCCTGTGTGTCTCCCTTCGTCTCCCCAGGCCTGCTACCAACGCCAAATCTATTCCAGCTACCTCAGCAAACCCAGGGAGCTCTTCTGACCTCCCAGCCCCGGGCCGGGCTTCCCACACAGGTGAGACTGTGTACTAAATGTGCCAGGGTAAGCTTAGCAGGGCCAGCTAAGGACTGGGGGAGTGCAGGTGGTGTGAGTGTCCCCTTCCCACACGCATAAGCCCAAAACAGCAACTGGGGAGCCTGGGGCTCAGTCTACTCTGCCACAGATTTGCTGTGGGACCTTGAGTAAGGCACATTTCCTGTCTAGGCAAGCTCCTTTCACTAGAGGATGAGGGGAATTGAACCAGACTAGTGGGACACATGGACACCTCTGAGAATCTGACGAAGGATGTAGGTCTGATCCCCATTCCCCCCAAATGTACCTTTCCTCAGACACACAAAATTTCAGAAGGTTGCAAGCCTTTAGGTTAGGAATGCCTGCAAGGTCTCTGTGAGCACTGTAACTGGAGAGTTCTCTGACTCCTATTTGATCTTTGTCAAGTTAATTCTCAGAAAGTGCCAATTTTCAGCTTCTCTTCACAAATGAGAATATCTGGCAAGACTGGACCCATGGCCATCCCACAGGCACTCTTAGGTAGGATCCCTGCTCTCCAGGGACCTCAGTGTTCCATCACATGGACTCTAAAGCCTTTCAATTTGATGCCTGGGTTTAAGATTTATTTTATTGCCAGAGATTTAGCTCAGTGGCTCAAGAGCTTGCCTGATAGCGCAAGGTTGTGCGCTGAATCCCCGGTACCAAAAAAAAAAAAAAAATTATTTTATTTTATTTTTTTGGTACCAAAGATCGAACTTATGACCTTGCACGGGGTTTAAGATTTTAAGAAGAATCTTTTTTTCACTATGCAGTTGAGGCTGGCCTTGGGCTCACTTTGTAGCCCAGGCTGGTCTTGAACTTGCAGTGAGCAGGCTGGTCTCGAATAGCCTCCTGAGTATTGGGATTACAGACACTTTTGACACTTTTGATGCATTTAAAGTTTTTTCTACTCTTTGTTTTTCCTTGGGTACTGGGGATCGAAATCATGATCTTGTGCTTGCCAGGCAGGCACTTGTGCCACTGAGCTAAACCCCCAGTCCCTTCCTACTCATTTTTTATAACCCTTTCAAAACTATCTGAGGGCTGCGGGAGTGGGAGAGTAGCTTAGTGGTAGAGCATGTGCTGAGCATGCTTGAGGCTCTAGGGTCAATGCCCAGCACCAGAACCACAAAAATATATCAACTATTTCTTAAAGACTGGGAAGTTCAGAGGCCAATCCAGGTCTTGGCTGCAGTGCTGAAATTCAAAATGCTTCCAGAGTCAAAGTATGCTTGTGATGTGGGCACTAAAGGCTGCACTGCCTGGCGTGAAGCAATGAATGACTTTTCCTTACCCCTCTTGGTGGGATAGTCCTGCTACTACAGGCCTGGTCACGTGTGTGATTCTGAGGTGACCCCTGACCCTGACTGAGGCATCACACCATCTAGAATCTGTGCCCTAGCTAGGCTTCCTAAAATCTGATAAGCTTCTGACTTCCACAAAAACCTCTGGGGATCCAGGGGTTTGGATCATCAAGGACCTGGGTGACAGACCTGGCTGCACCCACCGCCTGCTTCAGACCTTTTATTTTCAGGGCAGTGAAGCCTCACAGACAGAGATGTTGCTTGTTTGTCAATGGCCCTAATTGTCCCCTCTTCCATGTGTAAACACCTTTACTTTATATGCTACGTACTAATTTTTAAGACCTATTTTTTAGAGCAATTTTAGACTCAATGCAAAACTAAATAGAAGATTGAGATCACATATTACCCCCCCCCCCGTGCATCGCCCTCCCCATTATCAACATTCTCGCTCGGAGTGCTGCCTGTACTACCTTCTGTGACCCTACAGCAGCGTATTATTATCACAGTTCGTTGCTCGAACATTGGAGTTCACTCTTAGTGTTGCACATTCTGTGGGTTTGGACAACCCACTTATTCCAAACCCTATTCTCCCAGTTCCCCAATAAGCAGGCAGAACAGTAGTGATGGTTTCTATCATGTGGAGGGAAAAGCAGGGCCCAGAAAGGTTAAGAAGCTTACCCCAAATTACCCAGCAGTATAGTGGCAGAACCAGTCCTTAATTTGTGGCTGGTGAAGAGGAAAAATGAAACCTCTCCCCACTCCAGCTCCAGAGAAAGAGCAAAGCCAGCTGTGCTTTCTGAGAGTTTGCAGCTCGAAAGCTCAGGGCAGAGAGTCCCAAGCATTACCCCTTGCGAGGCAGCAGTCAAACCTTTAACAACTGGACAGTGAGTGTGGAGAGGCCTCCTTGGGCAGGTGGGATGAGAGTCTGCAGGAAGAGGCTTGACTGGAGGAGGGAGTGGGGACCACACAGCCATTGCTGAGCATGACCCTGCTCCTCCATCCTGCATCCCACTCACCCGCCCGCCCCACCGTGACCAGGCCGTGACCCGCCCCACGCTGCCCGACTCGCACTTCTCACACCCGCAGCCCCCTAAATGCTTGGAGCCGCCATCCCATCCCGAGGAGCCCAGTGATCTGGAGGAACTAGAGCAGTTTGCCCGAACCTTCAAGCAACGCCGCATCAAGCTGGGCTTCACGCAGGTCTGGGACCACCTTGACAGCCGGGCAGTGGGCAGTGTGCAGGGTGGTGTGGCTGCTGGTTGGCAGATTAGCCCAGTGCCAGAAGGCCCTGTCCTGATCTCTGCCCTGTTTCCACCCCACTGGCCCAGGGTGATGTGGGCCTGGCCATGGGCAAGCTTTATGGCAATGACTTCAGCCAGACAACCATTTCCCGCTTCGAGGCCCTCAACCTGAGCTTCAAGAACATGTGCAAACTGAAGCCCCTGCTGGAGAAGTGGCTCAACGATGCAGGTGGGGCTGGGTGGAGACTCCTGGGTCATGGAGGGCACGAGGCGTGTGGGAGGTGGCCCAGGGAGGTGGCTTCTGAAACCCATGTCTGCTCCCTGGCACAGAAACTATGTCTGTGGACTCAAGCCTGCCCAGCCCCAACCAGCTGAGCAGCCCCAGCCTGGGTTTCGACGGGTTGCCTGGCCGGAGACGTAAGAAGAGGACCAGCATCGAGACGAATGTCCGCTTCGCCTTAGAGAAGAGTTTTCTAGCGGTGAGCTCTCACCCTCCGGGTGGATCAGAGGGGTGGCAGAAGGAAGGACCGCAACTAAGCAGCCCTCTGTCCGCAGAACCAGAAGCCTACCTCAGAGGAGATCCTGCTGATTGCGGAGCAGCTGCACATGGAGAAGGAAGTGATCCGAGTCTGGTTCTGCAACCGGCGCCAGAAGGAGAAGCGCATCAACCCTTGCAGCGCAGCCCCCATGCTGCCCAGCCCGGGCAAGCCGGCCAGCTACAGCCCCCATCTGGTACTGGGAGCCCTGTGGGGGCGGGGAGGCAAGCTGGACAGGCATCCGTGTGAAGCAAACCTACCTGATTGTCCAGAGCCTAGAACGGGTCCAAGAGGGTTTTCTTTGAAGACAGGTTGTCACGTAGGGACCACAGTCACATGGGGACACATATTTTCCAGGTCTTATGTGGGTTACAAGGACACCCAGGTACATACTAACAGAGCCGGTTCTTACAGGGATTTACATAGTCATGCAGGGATGGATACATGCACCCAGGGCATGGTCCAGGTAGTGATACTCAAGTATCAACAGAGACCGGAAGGGGTGCTTGCTTACCCGGCAGGCACATCATTGCACTCCTGGGAGCCCATTTAGGATCACAGCTATACACAGGCTTGCTTGGTATCACATATATCTGGAACATCTTTTATTCCATCCTTGTATTTCGATGCATGGAAAGGGCTGTGGTGCTGCAGTAGGAAGGAGGGACCGTCTAAACTGAGACACAAAAGATAAGAGAATTAGCCAGTCATGAAAAAGAGCCTCCCAGGTGAAGGGACCAGTTTGCACAAAAGCGTAGACACCAGAGTGCCAAGCCTGCTTGGAGGAACTCCCGTGCAGGTCAGTGCGATTGGTGTCACAGTTTATGTGAATGGATGTAGGCGCAGTGATTTTAAACCACGGGCCGTAAGGAGCTAAAGAGGACTTTTCAACTGGGGAGGGCCAGCGTTAAATTCAGCAAGGCTGCTGAGGCTGATAGAAAAGTGAGATTAGGCTGGTGGGGTGGCGCCCGTAATCCCAGCACTCAGGAGGCTGAGGAAAGAGGATCATTGCAAATTTGAGACCAGTGTAAGCTACATGTGATCCCAAGGCCAGCCTGAACTGTATATCGAGACCCTGTCTCAAAAAAGACAAAAGAAGAAGGTGAGATCAGAGGGAGGGAAGACAGGAAGGAAGCCAGAGGATGATTCTGGAAAATCAAGTAAGGACATTCTAGCACCCTGACACAAAAATTTGCATCAGTTTATTCTCAAGCCCCCTACACGCACACAGAGGCACACGTCAGGCCTGCCCCTTCCTGGCCTGGATCCTGGCAGACAGCTTCTCCTGCACTGCTTGCCCCCTCCACCTGTGCTGTTTCTAGGAGGACTGAGACAGTTGCGGGCAGGATACTACTCCTGTCAGCCTGGGGAGGATCAGACGGGAAGCGGGAGGCCCTCTCTGTGGAGAATCATTCCTTCCTGCTCACGGCTCAGGATCACCTAGGGCAGTGATGACAAACCTCTTAGAGACTGAGGGCCCAAACTGCAACTCCAAACCCACTTATTTATCACCAAGTACCAATGCGACGACTAAACTTGAATTCTGACGTTTTAGTTTAGAAAAAACAACTGTTATCTGACGTGCCTTCGTGTCACACGTTTGTCACCACTGACCTAGGCTAAATGTGAAGAAGGATGTGATGGAAAATGCAGCCATATTATAAACATGGCATTATGCCCCCCCCCGCCATCCCAGGGCCAGGGCAGTGGGTGTTCTATGCCTAGGAAACATGGGGGTGAGGGTGTCCACCAGGAAACTGACCTAACTGTACTTCTTTTCCTCTCTCCCCAGGTCACACCTCAAGGGGGCGCAGGGACCTTACCATTGTCCCAAGCTTCCAGCAGCCTGAGCACAACAGGTCAGGAAGGGCAGAAGCTGGTGAGGGGGGCTGGGAGGACATGGCATGGGCTAAGGTTTTCCAGTGGCTCTGAGTGGCCATAAACCTCAAGGCTGGGTCTGGAGGTTTAGGGGGGCGTGGGGAAGACAGAGGGCAGACTCCACTCCTCTTTCACCAGAGCAACTGGACTCTTAATTTGCTACATAATTTCCTGTGAGGAAAAATATGGGGTTGCTAAAATGTGACTTCCTTGGGTATTGTTTGTTTGTTTTGTTTTGTTTTCAGACAGAGTTTTGCTATGTAGCCCAGGTTGGTCTCGAACTCAGAGTGATCTTCCTGCCTCTGCCTCCTGAAGTTCTAGGATTATAGGCCACTATTCAGGCTCTGCGTTTTTATAAGCTAATTGAACTCAAGAATTTGCTTTATTTCTCTGAGCCTTGGTTTTTTGTTTTTTTTTTTTTGGTACCGGGGATCGAACTCACGACCTCACGCTTGCCAGGCAGGCGCTTAAGTCACTGAGCTAAATCCCCGGCCCTGAGCCTTGGTTTTTATAAAGTTATTGTGAATGTATAATACATCAAGAATATATATATGGGACTGGGGATTTAGCTCAGCAGCAGCAGTGGCTGCCTGACAAGTGTGAAGTCCTGAGTTTGATCCCTGGTACCAGAAAAAAAGAAAAAAAAAAAAAAATATATATATGTAAATACATACATACAAGAGTGTAGGAGCTGGGAGTGTAACTGAGTGGTAGAGCACCTCCCTAGCACATATGAGGTTTGATCACCATAGGGGCCAGAGATTTAGCTTAGTGGTGTAAATACATGCCTGGCTGTGCAAGGTCGTGAGTTCGAGCCCTGACACAAAAAAAAAAAAAAGGGGGGGGTTCAATTACCAGCATCAAGGGGAAAAATATATACATATATATATACCACATTGCCTTCCCAGGTTAAGAGATAATTACCTGGAGGTTTATAAAGCAGTAAGAAGATAATGCCTAGCTCTACCCTAAGCACTTTATAACATATACTGACTGCTGGGTATGGTGGCCTGTACCTATAACCCCAGCTATTCAAGAGGAGAAGGCAGGAAGATTTCCAAGTTCCAGGCCAGCGTAGGCATCTTAGTGAGACTTGTCTCAACCAAAACAAAATAAAAAGTGGCTGGAGAGGTAGCCAGTGGTAGGTGCTTGCCTAAAATATGTGTGAGTTCATTGTTTCAGTCTGCAGTACTAGAAAAAAAAAGTTGGACATGATGATGCATGCTTCTAACCCTAGCATTCCAGAGGCTGAGGCAGGAGGATCATGTTTTGTTTTTTTGAGACAGGGTCTTGCTTTGTAGTTCAGGCAAACTCATGGTGATCCTCCTACCTCAGCTCTAGTGTTAGGATTACAGCATGTGCCAACATGCCAGGCTAAGGAGGATCATGAGTTTGAAGCCAGCTTGGATTATAGGATGAGTTCAAGGCCAGCCTACTATACTACATAGGGAGACCATGTCTCAAAAAAAATATATATATATATATATATTGACTGATTTAATTCTCACATCCATTTAATGAGATAGCTTCTATTATCCCCATTTTCCAGATGAGGAAACTGAAGTTCACAGAGGTTAAGGCACTCACCCAGGGACACAGCAGGGGCATGACAGCCAGGAATCTCTGTCCCTAGCAGGCAACTTGAGCCATCCCCCTCCCCTTGTTGCCCATTACCCAGCTGTCTGAACCTTGCTCCCACTCCCTGGCTCCTGCAGAGAGCCCTCAGGCTTTATCTTAGGGGCGCCCCTTTTCTTGTCTGTGTGGACGTAGTTCAGGGCACAGGCTCAGCAGCGGTAGCTGCTGCACCTCATTATCGTGATCGCTGTACCCATGGCAGAGGCACAAGGAAGTGGATCTGGGCTCTGGGAAGAAGGGCAGGGACGTTTAGGTCTGTTCTGGCTGAGGAGATACTGAGTGAGGTGGAAGGGATGGATGACAAACAGGGCTAGACCCTGGCTCCCTCCATGGGGGACCAGTGGAAGCTGAAGACCCCATCTCTGTCTCTCTCTGGCAGTTACTACCTTATCCTCAGCTGTGGGGACGCTCCACCCCAGCCGGACAGCTGGAGGGGGTGGGGGCGGAGGTGGGGCCGTGCCCCCCCTCAATTCCATCCCCTCTGTCACTCCCCCACCCCCGGCCACCACCAACAGCACAAACCCCAGCCCTCAAGGCAGCCACTCGGCTATCGGCTTGTCAGGCCTGAACCCTAGCACGGGGTAAGTGTGCAACTACTTTTGGGAAGGCTATGAGGAGAAGCAGGGTCGCTGTTGCTTCCTGGGTGGGGAGCTGCACCCCAGTCCTGCCTCAGGTTCTTGCCCGCTAACACCTCTGCTTTGCTCTTGCAGAAGCACAATGGTAGGGTTGAGCTCCGGGCTGAGTCCAGCCCTCGTGAGCAACAACCCTTTGGCCACTATCCAAGGTGCGTGCTGCCTCATGTCACTCCCATCGCCACCAGTCCTGCCCCCAAAGGCCCCAAGCCCCCCCATCTCTGCTCCAGCCATGCCATCCTGCCCCTGCTCACTGCATCGCTCACCTCTTCATCCCCACCTCACTTTTGGGGAAGGTGTGAGGGGTGCTGACAGGGGCACTGGGAAGGACAGGGTAATAGCTGGGGTGCTGGGGCAGGACACTTGGAGGTGAAGGTCTCCCCTGGCCTGGCACGCCCCCAGCCCAGCCTCTCTCTCTCCCCACCAGCCCTGGCCTCTGGTGGAACCCTGCCCCTTACCAGCCTTGATGGCAGCGGGAACCTGGTGCTGGGGGCAGCCAGCGCAGCCCCGGGGAGCCCCAGCCTGGTGACCTCGCCACTCTTCTTGAACCACGCCGGGCTGCCCCTGCTCAGCGCCCCTCCGGCTGTGGGCCTAGTCTCAGCAGCGGCTGCAGCCGTGGCAGCCTCCATCTCCAGCAAGTCTCCTGGCCTCTCCTCCTCATCCTCTTCATCCTCATCCTCCTCCACTTGCAGCGAGGTGGCGGCACAGACCCCTGGAGGCCCAGGGGGGCCTGAGGCAGGGTCCAAGCCCGAGTGAGGGCCCACTGTGCCTCCCCTCCCACTCCTCTGACCCTCACCTTGGTCTCCCGCCCAGGAAGAGGGCGAAGATGCCACTGGTGGGGTTGCAGCAAGTGCTTGGAGCAGGAGTGACAAGGGAGGAAAGACCAAAAATACGAACCAACCAACCAAAAAACAAAAAGAAAAACAAACAAAAAGAAAAGAAAAGAAAAAAAAAAGACAAGAAAGAAACTAACCAACAAAAAAGAAAACCAAAAATAATCACAACAGAAACCAGCTGCCCCAAAGGAACCAGAGGTGAAAAACAAACCAAAAAACCAAAAAACAAAAAAATTCCCCACAAAATCAAACCAAAAAAACCAGTCGCGAGCCAGACCTCAGAGTGCTCACCCTCACTGCTACGACACCAAATAAGAACCCCAGCCAGGAGCAGAGCAGCCTCCTGCAGGTTGGACCTCATGCTGTGAGCCCTGGCTGTGGGGTCATCCCCCAATCTTGCCCCTCCCAGTGGGGGTAGGGAAGAAACAAGAGAATGTGCCAGCCTGCTGACTCCAGCCTCAGCCCTGGGCCGGCAGAGACAGGGCACAGCCTGGGGCAGAGGACCTGGGCCCAGAACCATCCACCACATGTCCTTTTCCAGAAGGTAAAAGAGAAAGGGCCTGAACAACCTTACACCAAATATTCAGTAGCTTCATCCAAAGGATGTACAGAATTTTTAGCGTTGTGCTCAACGGAATGTGTCCCTATCATGTGTCCCCATACCCGTCCTTGACCCACAACTCTCCCCATCTGGGCAGGGGGCCTTGCTTTAACCTCCTTCCTCCTCCCAGCCCAGGGAGAGTTCCGGGGAAGGTCTGGGGATGGCTTTTTAACCCCTGTACTCTCCCTTTTTCCTTTGAAGGGTGGGCTAGGCCATTTTGCCAAGTTCAGCTCTCACCAGGTCACCCTTTTCTGCTCTGGACTCTACCACCCCTCCCCCGCCTAGGGGAAGGTGGATGTTTCAGAGGAAAGATGAGGTGAGGGCATTCAAGTTGTCTTTTTTGCCCATCCTGTCTGTCAGTTTCCCTGAAAACAAATTCATATTCCAGTGCCTATCCGTGGGATCCTTCATGTTCTTTGACATTAACCAGAAACCAAAAAGATGACTCGCCTCGCTCCACCCACCCTGTGCCCCTCCGACACTGGCACATGCCTCCCCCTCCCCCACATGCACACACGCATGCACCCCGGTGGTGGGTTCCTCTAGATGGCAACCCCATCCGGATCCATGTGGCGGGGACAGTGCCATGACCTGTGGTCCCCATTCAAGAGGGCGCTCTGGTGGCCACTGCTCCCACAAGACCTCTACGAGTCTTGGCTGGACCCTGAGTTTGCCCAGCCCTGGACACATCTCGACAATGGACAAGAGAGACACCGCTGGGAAGCCACCTTGCCCTCCTGCTATTGTGGAGGCCAACGAAGTTTTGAACCAAAAACAAACAAACAAACAAACAAAAAACAAAACGAAAACAGAAAACCAAACAAACAATAAATTAAAACTAGAAAAAAAAGAATTTATAGATATATATATATATTTAAGGGAAAGAAGATGAGGACTCTTCGAGAATAAGAAGGAACCGCGAGGTGGAGCCAAGCCCCTGCACCAGTGGTCCAGGCCCTTGGTCCCCAAGGCGGATGGAAGGAAGGATGCTTCTTTCTCCTCACAAATACCTCATGGACGTTGTCTTCGGGAAAGCCGGAGTGGGGGTGGCTGGGGCAGGGCCTGTCCCTCAGCCAGGGTGGACAGAAGCGGGTGGGCGGGGCTGAGAGAGGGTGTCAGGGACAGGGGTGAAGAGCCTCAAATTCCCCGCCCCCCCAATCAACTGAAAAAGCTTTAAAAAAAAAGACAGGAAAAAAAAAAAGAAGAAAGCAAAAAGAATGGACAAAGGAAAACTGAATTTTTGGGTGGTTTGATTCCTCTTTTGATTTCTTTTTCTGTTCTCTTGTCTTCCCCTCTCCTCTCTTTTCTCTTCCTTCACTCTTCTCTCACTTCTCTCAGTCTCATTCTTTCTGTGTCTCTCCTCAAACCAAAGTGTTGCTGTGAAGGACCGAGCCATTGAAATCAGAGTGGCCCCTGCCCCTGGCTGGGCAGGAGCAGAGGGAGGGGACAGCCAGGTGACAGCCAGGGCGGCTTCCGTACTTTCTGCTGGACACTCCGAGGAGAGGCAAACAGAGCCCCAGGCCTCAGCGTTCTCTTTTCTTCTGGTCTCCCCTCTCCCACCCAGAAAATGAAACTATCAGGCTGGGCCACAGAGGCAGCAGAGAGAGACTCAGCCCTTGCAGGGGCCTCGGGTGCCTTGACTGGGCAGTGATGGAGTGGCCGCCCCTCCCACCCCTGGCACCGATGGGGCCTGGCACCTTGTCAGCCCATCCTTGCTGGAATGTAAGCATCTCCACTGAACTGACTCCCTGCCCTCACCCTACCTCTGAGTTTGTCCATTTTGATTTCCTGAAATGGGACTGGCAAGAGGGCCTGGGTCCCCACCCAAGGGTAGAAAGGGGGCCAAGGGCTCCTGACCAGATAGGAAGGACTTGTGAGCAGGACAAAGTGAAAGGAATTACAACCAAAAACCCCCTCCGAGAGGACAGGCAGCATGGAAGGCATGGTGGAGATGACTCAAATAAAAACTATAATTCTAGACCAAAACAAAAAACAAACAAAAAAACCCACAAAAAACAAAAAACAAAAAAAAAAAAAGGAAAAAAAAAACAAAAAAAAAAGCAAAGAAAATCCAGGACTCACCACCACCCACTTCATCCTGCTTCCTCCCTGGCCAGCGCCATCACCTGGGACCTTTCCCCACCCCAGTGTGGGGAAGCAGGGCAGAGAGGAGGAAGTGGACAGGGATGGGGCAATGCCCTGACACTGGTGGAGGGACCCCCGTGCAGCTGGGGGTGATGGGGACCCTCTCCATCCAACCCCCAAAACTGGGAAAAGAAAAACAAGAAAAAAGAAAATCCCTGGGAGGGGAAAAATAACCAAATCCCAAGCTTTAACTACAGCTGTGAAACCAAATATTGGGAAGGGGGTGGGAGGGAGGGAAGGAGGGGCAGGTGAGCCCCAGGTCTCCCCCCTGGGACCCCCTCCCCCGAGGACTCGAGATAAGGCACCAAATACCTCATAGAACTTTAATGTTAAAAAGGAAACCAAATATCGTTGGCTGGGGGGCCAGCCAGGGCAAGGGGCTGGGGGCTGGAAGGAGCCAGGGTTGGGAAGGTGATGGGGGAATCCCTGCCCCTCACCCCCACCTACCCCTTCCACTCCAGACTCCCGTCTTGACTCCGGGAAACAAAACTATCTCATCCTTTTTATTTTGTGGTCTGTACAGAGCCTGTGTCCGTGTGTCTGTGTGTGAGCGAGTTGGAAGGCTGGGGAGCTTTATGTGGGGGCAGGGAGGAGACCCTGGGCCAGGCTCTGGGCTAGCTCAAGATGTCAGGGGGGCCAGGCAGCAGCCTGGGCTAGAGAGAAGTCAGTGGACTAGGGCAAGAGGGAGCCCTCTGAATTTTCCTTCTCGTCCCTGACCTCCTACTTAAAGGAGGGACAGAGACTGGGTCTACCCCAAGAGTGGGCCTTTTAATTGTGCCAAAAAAAAAAAAAAAAAAAAAAGATGCCAGTAACTAAACTACATCTCTGTTCTCTTCTTGGGGAGGAGGAAGGTAGAATCTTTGAAGCGAAAGGAAAGGGCTTGAAGTGTATATGGGCATGGGTAGTCACAGGGACCCCCAAGTCCTCTGAGAAGTTGGGGTTGAAATCAGAAAAGGTGTACTCACATCTCCCTGGGGAAGGCCAAGAGAGTGTCTCTAGGCCAAGCACCCTGGGGAGACCTAGTAAGGGACTAACCGAGTAGTGGGGACCTCTTGCCTATTTTCTCTCACCCACCCCAAACCAAGGGTGCCCCTCTCTCCTTCTAGCCCAGAGTGGGGGGTACTGAATGAGAGAGAATGAAACAGACAGAGCAAGATTGAGACACGCGGGCCCCCACCGGTCTCTGAGTGGGAAAGGCAAGTGCGAGAGATAAAGGCCTCCAAGAGAAAAAAGAAACAAACCAAAGATTTAACCATTAAAAAAAAAAACCCACAGACAACTCCGCTACCTTTTTATACGTTGGAAAAAAAAAGTGAAAAAAGTTTTAAAATAAAAATTAAAAAAAATACACAAAAACTCGAAGCCGCAGTTCCTTCATGCGGTTTAAACTTTGACCTCAGCAGTCTCCAAAGCAAGACGACGATGACAAAGGCGGAAAAAAAAGAAAAAAAAAAAAGAAAAAATAATGTATATTTTTAAGTATTTGTCCTTGAAATGTTAGTTCCTTTGTGAACAAAGGAGCAAAAAAGCCCAAAAAAACAAAACAAAACAAAAAAAAAACCAAAAAAAAAAAAAAAACCCAAACAAAAAAAAAAAAAAAAAAAAAAAAAAAAAAAAAAAAAAAAAAAAAAAAAAAAACCCAAAACAAAAAAAAAAAAAAAAAAAAAAAAAAGAGAGAGCAGTGTGTTGCTGGGACGGAGACAACTATTTACTATGTCTGTGACCCCTCCTCCCTCTGCCTCCTCCTTCTTCCCCTTTCCTCTGTCCCTGCTGCCCCTCCCTTAACCTGTCCACCAAGCCCTGGGGCCCAGTATTTATTTATTTATATATTTGCAGGGTGACAGGGGCCTCTCCAGACAACTTGTAGAGAGCCTTTGCATCAGGTGGGCTGGGGAAAGAGGTGGGAGTCTGGGGAAATGTAAAGGACCTGATCTCAGGGCCTTTAGTTCCTTTTTGACTTCTTATCCCCACTGCTGCCACCATCACCTCCCAGATCCAGGACTGCACTGGGACAGGGTGACTACCCACCTTGTAAAGATCTGGTAGGTTCAGTCCTTTCCGAGGTGGGGTCTCTCACCGACTTGCTTTGACCAGGTTGGAATGCAGTGGGGAGACTTAGGGTGGCAAGCAGTGGCTAAGGGAAACAGGCAGTGGCACCCACAAGCTGAGTAGGTCCTGGGTACACCTGCCTTTCCTCTGTCCCCACCAGGTTAGCCCCCCTTTCAGTTGTCTGACCCTTGTGTTGGTAGCCCCTCCTCTCCCGCCCCACACCCCCTTCCCTGTCTCTTCTTTGCGTGGTAGCAGGTTAGCGTTTCCGTGTTCTTAACTCCAATCTGCTTGTTCATTGTACAATGTGCTTCTTTTAAGGCCCCGTTTTTGTAACTTGAGTGTGTCATTCATCTGAACAACAAACATCAAAAAATAAAAAATTAAAAACTGTACAGAAAGAAACAATGCCTGCACTCTTTTGGTCTCAACTCTTCTGGGAAAGGTGGTGAGGAAATCAGGGTATGAGGTAGCGATATGTGAGGTGGGTGGCTGGGATGCAAGAAGCTTTACTTCTGTTCAATAATAAGTGTTTTGAAGGCCTGAACAATTTTTTTTTCACCATTAAGAAAACTAAGTCTTGAACTCAGGATGAAATTCAGATTCCTGAATTCAAATCAGGAGTTTTGTTGTTTTATGAGATCTTTGTTACATGAGTTTCACCCTTGTCATCTGTATGACAGGGACAATACCTACCTCACAGGGTTGAGAGAATTGAGATGCTTTAAGTGTTTAGGATGGACTCATCTCCAGCACATTGTCTTCAATAAATGAAACTCTGAGAAGACCAGAAACCAGCAAGTACTTTTCTTCTATTATGGATGTTTCTTCAGAGAATTAAAAAGATGCTTTAAAACCACAGTTGATTTTGAGGCTGTGTAGTGGTACACTGCAACTCCTTCCTTCTTAGAGGTACAAACTCAAGTTCTTTTGCTCATCTTGAATAGATCATTTACACGAATAACAACAGGCCAGGTCAGACCCCCACGTCACCACTGAAAATCAGGTAGAGTCTTAACATTCTGAGAAAGCCACTGGGTTTCCTTGCTACTGTGCCATCCTTCCTGGGATCCAGCAAATTCAAATGAAGGCTAAGGGAACAGGGGAGCAGGAAGTTAGGGGAGGGGTTTGATAATTTAGTAAGATAAAAAATATTAGTACTGCATCGTTTTGGCTCACAATGGGACTGTAATTGTATGTCTGCCAGGCAGCTTGACCAATTGATGGTACATGCATGACTGCTTGTGCCACTGGTGGTACAAACAGATCTAGTCACTTTCATCAGCCCTTTTACTAATAGATTAATAAAAAGCCAGTTGATGGGACAGTCATGCATGTTCCGTCAGTGACTAAAGCCAGCAGGAACATGTTAAAAAAAAAACAAAAACAAGGACTGGGGTTATAGCTCACTGGTAGAACACTTGCCTAACATGTATGTAGGGCCTTAGATTCTAGCACAAAAAGAAGAAAAAAAAATGTCCCTCTTCATTTCTTAAAGACTAATCAGCAGGAATGGAGTTTCAGAATAGTATGCTGAAGGTATACTTCTATTATCCCAGCACTCTAGGAGGATCACAAATTTGAGTCCAGCCTGGGCAATTTAATAATTTAGTGAGATTTATCTTGAAATAAAAATACAAGCCGGACATGGTGGCACACACTTGTAATACCAAAACTCAGGACGCTGAGGCAGAAGGACTACTGAGAGTTTGGAGCCACGGGGTTAAATATAGTGAGTTCAAGGCAGCCTGAACTATGTGGTAAGATTCTGGTAGAAAAAAAAAAGTGAAACAAGAAAACAGACACAACCCCCTCCCCCCACAAGAATAGAAAGTACAAAAGGCTGGAGATGTAGCTCAGTGTGAATGCCCTGGGTCCAATCTCCAGTACAAAGAAAAAAAAGTCAGGTGAGGGAGATCTTTCCTTCCAGTCTCCAGTGTTCAGGATAGTACAGTCAACCCTATAGACAGCAGTGGCGAACCTATGGCATGTGTGCTGTTTGTTATCACTCAAAGCTCTGAAAGGTTCACCATCACTGTTATAGACCATCCCGTGACAGGTAGATGCCATACTTGAGAGTATCCTGGGAGCAGCAGCACTTGTCCTAAGCCTCAACATATCCACCTGTCAAGCCAAAGTGTAGTGGTGCACAACTGTAATCCCAGCACTTGGGAGGCTGAGGCAGGAGAATTGTTACAAGTTCAAGACCAGCATGGACTACAAAGTAAGCTCAAGGTCAGACTGAATTGCATAGCAAGACTCAGTCTCAAAAAGACCAAAAAAAAAAAAAAAAAATTCCACCTGTAACTGGTGAATATGCACCACCTTCCACAAATACTCTTGGGACTCCTCTTATCAAAAGCATATTGGAAGCTGGGCATGGTGCCACACACCTGCAATCCCAGCACCTAGGAAGGATGAGACAAGAGAATCCCAAATTCAGCCCAGCCTGAGCAGTTTAGCAAGACTCTTATTTCAAAATAAAAGGGGAGGGGTGAGGCAGGGGATGTAGTTCATTGTGAAGGTTCTGGTGTCAATCCCCAGTAATGCAAAAACCTGAATTAAACCGAAACAAAAGGTCTATTGGGCACTAAAGGTGCAGTGTTCTATCCCCTTAATTATTTGGCTTTCACAAATCCCATTTACAATTTGGAGTATACAAAATGCTGATTCTTGAGTCTCACCCTAAATGCTCTTGCAGAATCCAAATCCCAGGGGGAGCTGCCTAACACACATAACTAAAGCGTGACAACTTTTGCTTTTAGCATCTAACAAGTGATTAGTTTTTTTTTTTTTCCCAGTAGGGCATAGGGAACAATGGATCCTCTGAATTTGTGTCTGCACACATAAAACTTTCCTCAGGGTAGTCTAAGCTTTTATTACAGGCTCCAAAACAGAACAATGGAGGAAGAAGAGTTATTCCACTGTCACAGAGCTATTCTTTGCTCAAAGTACCTTTTATCTTGAGGCCAAACAGCACCCTAAGGAGACAGCACCCTCCTCTATTGTCCCTTTTCTTGATCCTGCCTGATTTTTATCTGGTTTTGCAAAGATGAATCCTCCAATTGTACTAAGGACTTATTTGATGACTTTCAGGATATTACAGCTTTTTGAGAAGAGGCAGCTCAGGAATGAGTTTTTTTCTTGGAGATTAGGGGGACCGATCTGGCATGCTGGGCTACAAGGGCTGGAGTCCTTCCTGCAGGGTATGTAGTTACTAAAGATGGTGTCTGTGATCAACACACTCTGGCAGGAAACAAATGCTCAGCAGAGAACTAATTTTCATTAAGTGCTGTTAGAACACCAAATATATAGCTTTTTCTTTCTGGAAATTATAATAAGCATGTTGTCTAAAAGTTAGTAAAGAAGCAGTGGTATTTGGAGAGCTGACTTCTAGTCATAGTTCTACTGCCTGTATGGCTTTGGTAACTTTTATTTCCTCTATTTTTTTTTATTTTTTTTTAATCGGTACTGGGGATCGAACTCACGACCACGCACTTTTTTTTTTTTGGGTACCGGGGATTGAACTCACCACCTCACGCTTGCCAGGCAGGAACTTAAGCCACTGAGCTAAATCCCCAGCCCCCTGACCATGCGCTTTCAAGGCAGGCACTTATGCTGCTGAGCTAAATCCTTGGCCTTCTCCTCTCTTTAAGCAACAGATTAAACCAGTTGATTTTTTTTTTCAAATGATGTCCAGGGCCTCAGTCCCCACAGAGGGCCAAAGACCTGAAGGAGGTGAAGGGGGCAGAGTAAAAGGGACGCCTAGTCTTTCCTTTCCTTAAGTGTCAATACAAATAGCCTCCCTTTTACCTCTCATGTACTGGGGTTCCAAGAGTTCTTCCCAACAGAAAGATCTGGGGAAATCTTGGGGAGAATCTTGAGGAAAGACTAGCACAGCAACTGAGCATTCCGATCAGCCACATATTCCCTGATCTTGCTTCTTCCCCGGTTATGTAAAACAAACAGTGAATTTAAAAAGCAGATGGCTGGTTAAACCAAATGAAACCAGACTTAATTTAAGCCATATTTTGTCTGCATTGAGCTGACCTTAGGCAAGTCACCTCAATGCTTTTTACTTCAGATACCTTCCCTGTTCTCTTCACACGGCAATGTTATATTACTTAGTGTGTCCCAAGAAAATACTTGAGACATACGAGGCATTCAAACACTGGCTAACCACTCCCACTTTCTGACAAAGACCTACTAACTATGACCAGTCCAACTCCAGCTTGGCGCATGTGTGGGGAGGGCGATGTTTCAAGGCACCTCATGTTTCCTACCCCAGCTACATTATTCTGCAATCCACTGCTGGGTCTGGCCCAAGAGCTACCTTCCTCTGTTGCTCCAGAGATCAGGCCTGACCTGACAGCCTGCGAAGATTCAGTGGAAAAGCCTGACTGCCTTAGGGTACATGACCCGCATGGGGACAGAAATGGAGGTACAACTCAGGAATGCCAGACATGGTGGTGTATACCTGCAATCCCAGCAATCTGGAGGCTGAGGCAAGAAGATCTTCATGAGTTCAAGGCCAGCCTGAACTGCATAGTGAGACTTTGTCTCAAAAAACAAAACCCTCAAGATTTCTTTTTTGTTTGTTTTTTGTCTTTTTGAGATAGAGTCTCATTATGCAGTTCCAGCTGGTCTTGAACTTGCAATGATCTTCCTGCTTCAGCCTCCCAGGTGCTGGGACTAGACGTATGTGCCACCATGCCCAGCTCCCTCAAGATTTCTTTAAATTTCTTCCTCCTTCTACATGCAAATAGCTTCAAGCTTTTCCATAGAGCTGCAAGGACCTCTAGTGGCAAGAGTGCCATATTGCCTCCATCTAGCACTAGGAATAAGTTTCCCTGAGAGCCATGCCCAAAGGACTCTGTTGCCTTCTTATCAACCCAGCAAGTGTTTAGTGAGCTCCTACTACCTACTTGGCTTTGTTCTGGATGTTGGGAACATAGCCACGTGAAGTCAGACACAGTATCTGGTTCCATGACTCCCAAATTCCACTCTAGACAACTGGGGCTGACCCCCCCAAAAAAAAAAAAAAGACATAAATGTTCAACTTACATTTATTGATTTCACTTTGGGGCCACCAAGTTGGGTGGGGGCACCTTTAAGCATAACAAGGACACCAGAGCACCCCCCTCTGAAAATAGAATATATCCAATTTTAGAACTTACATGGCAGTAGGAGAGGAGGAAGGGACACAGTATGTACAAGAGGCTTACGGGGATGTTAGAGGAGGGCCTTCAGCAACGGGGCACAGTTGTGGAAGCACAAAATAGGGTAGTCAGCCACTGATCTGAACCCCGTCAGCCTCAGCCAGAGGGTAGATCTCAATGGCTTCCACCAAAGGCAGTGCTTCCACTGCAGTTTCCATCACAGCCAGGCCAACAGCTGCTTCCGCTTCTGCCAGCTGCTGCTGCACAGCTGCCTGATGCTGCTGTTGGTGGGTCTTGCGATGCTTCCAGAGGTTAGAGAAGGATCGGTAGCTCTTGCCACAGTCAGGGCAGGAATAGGGCCGTTCACCAGTGTGGATCCGGCGATGCTCTGCCAGGCGCATGGAGATAGCAAAGGCCTTGCCACACACTTCACAGGCAAAGGGCCGCTCACCTGTGTGCAGACGCCGGTGGTCTTTCAGGTGAGTACTTTGACGGAAGGCCTTACCACAGTCTGGACATGGATATGGCCTCTCGCCTGTGTGGATGCGTCGGTGTACCTGCAATGATGTCTCTGTGCTGAAGAGCTTCTTGCACTCGCTGCACTCTAAGCCCCGGCGTCGAGCAGGAGCTGCAGGGGCTGTGGTGGCAGTACCACCAACAGCTGCTGGGGCAGTGACTGGTGTGCGAGTGGCCCTCGGAGCCCTAGGAGCTGGAGGCTCCTTAGCCAGGACCTCTCCAGGACCGGCAGCTGCATGAGCTGCCTCATGTGCCTGCAGCCGAGCAGCTGAGCCCACTTTCTTGCCACAAGTCCCACACTCAAAGCGCTGTGGGGCTTGGGCGGCAGCTGCTGCGCAGCGGTGCTCTCGAAGCCGCAGTGAAGAGGGGAAGGCTGCTCCGCAAGACGGGCAGCGATGGGGCTGGCGCCCAGCATGAGCCACGAGCTGGTGCACCTCTAGTAGCCGGCGCAGCAAGAAGGAGCGTGGGCACTCACGACACTTGTAAGGGTACTCTCCCGTGTGGTGGTAGCGGTGCATGAGCAGGCGGTAAGGACGATGAAAACGCACCCCACATTCCTGGCAGCGGTAGGGGAAGTGCTGGGCATGTACCAGGCGGTGCTGCCTCAGGGTGGAGCTCTGTGTGAAAGCCTTGCCACAGTCCCCACAGCGGTAGGGGCGCTCCCCCGTGTGTGTGAGTCGGTGACGGGCAAGGTTGGCAGGTGAATTGAAAGGCTTGGAGCAGTCAGGGCAGGGGAAGGGGCGCTCCCCTGTGTGGGTACGTAGATGGTTCCGCACATGAGACTTCTTCTTGAACATCTTGCCACAAATGCTGCATTTATGGCGCCGCTCCAGACGGTGCACAAAACGTTGGTGCCGGGTCAGCTGCAATGCCTTGCCAAATTCACGGCTGCACAAGAGGCAACGATAGGTGCTAGAGGCAGCGGGCTCTGCCGAGCTCTCCTCGGACACAGGGGGTTCTGGGGCCTCTGGTTCTCCAGTCTCTGCCGGGGCTGGTTCAGGAAAACTGATGACAGGCTCCTCTGGTGGGACTGGGGTTGTGGGCAGAGGGACACCCCCTGCTCCATGGGTACGCCGGTGATAAAGGAACTTAGTGAGGTTTACAAAGGTCTTCCCACATGGACATGAATGCAAAGGATTTGGAGTGTGAGCTCGCCGGTGGGCCAGAAGGAGGGCCTCTGTACCAAAGGCCAGGCCACAGTCTACACACAGGAAGTGGGACTCACTACTGTGGTCTCCAAGGTGCTGGTCCAGACTAGAAGGGCTAGGAAAGACACGACTACACAAGGGGCACTTAAAGACACCCTCTCGGTGACTCCGCAGGTGCTGCTGTAGCTGGTGGGGTGAGAGAAAGAGCTGGTCACAGGCTGAGCAGAAGAGCTCCTGAGTGGCTGTCCCGCCTAGGTCTCCACTGTTGTTCCTCCGTGGCCTACGCCCACGGCGATCTCTTCCGATGGCTTCACCATTGCGCAGCTCATAACTGTGGTCAGAGGCTGGCAGAGGGTCAGGCTGAGACACAGATACTTCTACAGGTGATGGAGTCAGGGTCTCCTGCTGTAAGGCAGGCTCCTCAGATTCTGGGGCAGGAGCAGGAAAATGGGTGGCCTGATGCTCCAGGAAGTCAGCTGGCAGCTGGAAGAGCTGGGAACACTCAGAGCACTTATAGAGAAGCAACTCCACCTCAGTCACGACCTCAGTGGTGGTGGCAGCTGCAGATGGAATAGCTGCCCCTTCCCCACCCTCTTCTGCCTTCCGGTAAGAGTGCTCTACAGCCACACGGGCCTGGCCAACAGGGGGACCCAGGACAACTGGAGACCCCAAGACCACTGGGGTAGGTGGCTTGGTAGGTGTGGTCCGGAGGTGGGTCTGCCGGTGGCTCAGCCAAAGTTCCTGGCTGGCAAACAGAGCCTTGCAATCCACACACTCATAGTGGATGGTGCTGGAGCTCAGCGGGGGTACCTTGGGTGGTGGCTCAGCTGGCACTGCCTCCTGGGGTGCCATCATCTTCAAGTGCAGCTCCTGGTGCTCCAGGAGCTGGCTGGGTGACATCAGCAGCTGCCCACACTCTAGGCACTGGTACTGACTCTCCTGTACTAAGGTCTGATAGAGGCCTGTGCCTGAAGCTGCCTCTGTAGAGACAGTGACACCAGGGTCAGCCACACCCACAAGCTCAAAGTGCTGCTGGGGTACATGGGAGTTCTGGTGCACAAGCACCTCCTCCAGGGATCCATATAGCTGATTGCACTCAGAGCAGACATACCGGTGCTCAATGTACAGGACTGTCTCTTCTGACTCTTCAGTCATGGCAGCATCGAGGCCCTCACCTACAAAGGGTAGAACGGGGACAAATCAGTCCTTCCACAGGGCAGTTCTTTTTTTTTTTTGGTGCCAGGGATTGAACTCACGACCTTGAGTTTGCCAAGCAGGCACTTATGCCACTGAGCTAAACCCCCGGCCCCACAGGGCAGTTCTTTCTTTTTTTTTTTTGTACCGGGGATCGAACGCACGACCTTGCACTTGCCAGGCAGGCGCTTAAGCCACTGAGCTAAATCCCCGGCCCAGGGCAGTTCTTTCCCCTACCTCCCAATATCTTATGTATCCCCAACCCCTGAAAACTTCTTCCTTCAATTTTTTCCACTCTAACTCCCCACCCTAACAATCTCTTATTCCTTGAACAAAAACATCAAATATGGAATCTTCTCCACAGTCCCTCTATCCCCATTTCACCTCTCAGTCAATTCCTATCAAACTCTACCCACCAGATCTTTATAAATCCCCTTATCCTTCTATACCTCACAGTAGGTCCCCAAGGTCCTGCCCTGTACAAAGGAACTGTCACTCCACTCACAGCCCCTTCCACTGACTCCTTACTAACTCACGCTATCCTCCCTATGCTCTCACCAAGATGCTCAAGAGAATCTTCACACAGGTCCCTGACCCATTTCCCCCAGCCACACACCTCCCATGACCTTTGGGTTGTTCTTCCAGGTTTTAGACTTATTTTTATACCCAGATCACCTAACTGCCACAATGCCATGCCACTTCACTTTTGTTGTTTAAGACAGGATCTCATTATGTAGTTCAGACTGACCTTGAACTAAGTAGTCCAGGGTGACCTCAAATTCACTGCAATTCTCCTGCCTTAGTCTCCCAAGTGCTGGGATTATAGGCACCAAACATCTCGTGGCTACTTCACTTTTGACAAGACCCCTCTTCCTTTACACACAATTCCTGCAAACCAAAGTCTCCCTCTGTGCTCAGATTCCCCATATCAAACTAATCCTTCCGCTAGTCAAGTTTTCTCACATCACTCTAACCCATCTCCACATCCAGACTTTTCCTATTTTAACCACTTCTTAATGATACCCAGACCCTCCTCTTGAAACTACTTAAACCTCAATAAATTAAGGGTCTTTCCCATAACCAGCTCCCACATCCAGAATATCCAGACCCATCTTCATAAAAGCCTAATCCTTTCTTCATAGGTAGACCTTTCCATAATCCTATGACATGTTTCCATGGTACTCACTCTTTACATTTCTCTGTACCAAGACCAAACCTACAATTTTAATGCCTTCTGGGAACCTTCACATTGACTTAAATCTCTCTTCTTTTTTATTTTTCTTTTTGAGACAGGTTCTTGCTATGTAGTTGAGGCTGGCCTTTAAATCATTATTTAGCCCAGCTGGCCTTAGTGATCCTCCTGATTCAGCTTCACAAATGCTCGGATGACAGGCATATGCCACCATGCCCAGCTATTAAATACCGCTTTGTCATACACACCAATTCTAACTCATCTGAGAATGTCCAAATGGCCTCCTCATATCAACTTAAGATTTTTTTTTTTTTTTTGGTCTTTTTGGGATAGGGTCTTGCTATACAGTTTTGGTTGGCCTTGAGCTCACTTGGTAGCCCAGGCTGGTCTCAAACTCACAATGATCCTCCCACCTCAGCCTTCCGAGTGCTGGGATTACAGGTGTGAGCCACCACACCCAGCAAGATTCTCTTCTTTGGGTAAAAGCCCATGCCAACCCTAACTCATTCCAGGGATTCCCAGAGCCACACTCCATATAAAAAAGAACTGCTTCTTTGTAAAAAGATCCCCACACATGAACTCAGTCTAGGAATATCTGGATCATTTTTTATGGTGATTTAAACTCCCTTTCCACTGCCTAGAATCCCTTCAGGGATACCCAGGCACCCCAAATTAATCTCTCACAGCACCCCTATAACCATCCTAACCCAGTCGACAGATTCCCCTCTTCCTTTACCCAAACTCTTTTGACTCAGTATCAAAATGTAGCATCTCTAATTCCAGGAATATCCAAACTATGCCTCTCTTTAGCATAGATCTCTCTGGGATACCCAAATCCCATCTTCACCTTGGCCTAGTTACCAGTACTTTAAAACAACAAGAACAACAACAATAACCTCCCTCCAGATCACTCGAGTGACACAGCGATAGGAACTCTTTCCCCATGAACATATAACCCTTTCTACAGAGACCCTGTTCAACACTTCCAAAGGTTACCCCACCCCACTTCACTATCACTTTTATTTAATACCGCTTCACATTAACTTAACCCCATTCTTCACACCTGGACCTCTCCTTTAACCTCCCTTTGAAGGATATGTTTCCTAATACCTTTTCAAACCTAGCCCCTTTCACTACCCTAATGCTCTCCAGGCATAATTAATTTCCACTCCGCGTTAACTTCATTATCTCTTTTCTTGCACCCTAAACTCCTCACTCCCCCGCCTGACCCCCAAGAGCCTCTAGTCGTCCCTCTTCAGTCTTGGACTAGTTCCGCTACCCAAGTCCTTTGCTCTGATACCCCACGGCGCCTAGAAGCCTCTTCCAGGACAGCTCTAGGGCCTTCCTTTCCTATCCAGACCCCCACCCCATTTTGCAGCCGCAGACCAGCCCCTGCTCAGCACTCGATCCTTAGCCCCCTTCCCATCCTCCGCCCTGGCCCGCCCCCGACCGGCCGTCCGCGCGCCCCGCAGCCGTTGGTGCCGCTCCGCCCTCATCGCCCGGCGCGCGTCCCCTCCGGCCCTCACTGCGCAAGCCGAGAGACTAAGGCAGGCCCGGATGATGGGGAGGGGGCCGAGCTGGTCCTCCACGGGCCCGCCAGTACTCACCTACTGCAGCTGTCTCGAACACCCCAGACCCCGGACACCGCTAGCCTCACACCAACAGCTTAGCACTGCGTCCTCTCTAGCTCTCGCTGTCTCCTCTCGCCTCCTCCACAGCCTACCTCTCGCCCCCGGCCGCCCTCAGCAACGCCCCTCCCACCTTCCTCCTCGGCCGCTGCACTGACGGCGAAACGCGCCCAATCACAGTCCGTCTGGCACCTGCTGTTCAGCCAATCGACAGTCATGTCTATGAGGTTTGGGCCAATAGTGCAAAGGTAGGGCGCTCCCTCGGCGCCCAACCAATCCTCTAACGACGTTCACTCATTGGCCAGCCCTCAGGTTGATAGTATCCACCTCTTTAGCCTGGAGGATGCTCCTCCTCCAACCTTTCTTCGACTCCGCCTCTGACGACTCGAGGAGCGCTGAGCGGAGGGCAGCGCGATGACGTCGGAGGTGGGACGAGACTGAGGGCGCCATCTTGGGGGTGTTAGGCTAGAGTTGGCATTGGATATTGGGGAAGGTGCCGGCAATTGAGGCGTGCGTTACCCGACGGCAGGAGCAGTGGAATCTGGAACCCCCTGAGGGCAAAACGGAGAACGTGGAACACCACCCAGAGTGAAAGAAGTGGGGGAGGGGGAACTGGCGTCGATCACAAGAAGGAAATAAACGTGGAAACCGGGAAACCAGGCTGGTTCTACGACAGGGGAAATGAAAGCAAGAAAGAAGAGTGAAAAAAGGGGACGGGGCAGTGGGATGTGTTGGATACACTGTGTTAGCAAATCGAGGAGTCAGGGAACGAGAAAAAGTCAAGGGATACGGGAGGAAATGGGAAATGAAAAATGTAGAGGCAGGAAGTTTCATTCAAAGGAACGCGGGTAGAGGACCTGAAGACAATCTTGAGTAAGAGCCTGAAGAAAGTGGTCCTGTAGCAGTAGCAGACTATTTTGCTGCCTGTCAACTGTCAAGGTGACTGACCTTGCACAGCTCAGGGAGGATGAGGCCACGTGTGTCCAACGGACTCTGGCCCAGCTCCATTACAAATCTTTTCAGAGAGGGCTGAGGGTATGGCTAAGTACAAGAGTAGAGAGGCCTTGGTTTAAATCCCCAAACCAAAACCATCACCATTGCATTTTCAGAGCTACCCCGTGCACTCAAGGACGGGGGAGTTGGAAGAAATGCACTTGGTCAAACCTCTCCTCCCTGTCCCTTCTCATTTCTGAAATGAGGAAACTTCCAGTTATTTACCCATCGGAGGCCAAAGAGGTACCAGGAAGCCACACACGTGAAGATCTAGGTTTGACTTTTCAGTCACTTTTGCTTTGCCTTTATGTTACTTTCTAACTGGGTGTCCTAGCTTTCCACTAAACTCCCTAAGATGACTCATGTGGTTATACCAGGCTGCCTGGACTGGAGTCCTAGCCCTGACACTTTCTATGACCTTGAGCAAAGCAACTCCTCTTTGCCTTGGGTTTCCTCATCTATAAAATGGGGATAAAATAACAGCCTCTGTCTTAAAGGGTGATTTTGAGGCATGAAGCCAAAGCTACTTATCTTTATTAGAATCTCAAGGAGCCTAATATTAATAGCTGACATCTCCTGAGGATGTAGTGATGTGCTAGAAATTATGCTTAGTGCTTTCTATGCATTACTTAGTTTAATCCTCTCAACAACCCTCTGAGGGAAAAACTAAGTTTACAAAGAAATTGAGGCCCAAAGAAGTTAAGTAACTTGTCCAAATTCCTATAATTAGGAAAAGACAGAACTAGGATTCCAACCCAGAAGTTGATCCCACCCAAGATCTGTACTCTTGGCCCCTAGGCTCCATTGCCTGGCAGGCAGGATGGTTCCTAGTTGCTTGCTGAGGATACGTGACAAGCAGAGCAAGAGGCTGGTGGAAATTAATGAGCTCTTAAAGCTAGGGCCTGTCTGCACTCAGGCAGTCTAGGTTTGTCCTGAGGGCAATGACACTGGGCATGGGAGCCAAAGAAGTGGAAACTGGGCTCTGCCTTAGACCGGTTCTATGCACTCAGGCAGGTTTTTGCTGCTGTCAAGGCCTATTTTTCACCACTTGAAAAATCTAAGGGACGAGTTTAGCTTTTCAGAGTCTTTTCTAGACTAGAAACTTCTGCTTGGACTTCCCAATTTTTTGAGTTGGTGAGATCTTTTCAGATGATACAGGAGTAACTAAAGTGAGGCCTGGGGCTGGGGATTTAGTTCAGCATCATAAGCGCCTGCCTTGCAAGTGCATGGTCATGAGTTCGATCCCCGGTACCAATAAAAAAATAAATGAAGTGAGGCCTGGTCAGGTATACTGTAGATGGTAGCAGTGGACCAAGACTTCTGGAATGGGTTGCATTTAGAGAAAATAGGTGTTCTATGTTAGGGTCCCTGCATAAGCAAAGACCTAGAGTTGGGCATTAAGTCTGGGCTACAGGCCTGGCTGGAGCTGTAGGAGGTGCTAGGAGGCTGTAGGTGTTGCCCAAGAAGAGTGAGGAGGTGTGTGCAAAGTTAGTGGTCAGATATATGTGTTACATGTGTGATGCGGATGGCCCACCTGCCAGCTGCAGAGGTCCTCATGCCAGGCCTGTGTGTGGTCTGAGTTGCCATGTGCCAGGTGTGTGTGCAGGGCACGTGGTCACGTGTGCTGGGGGGCTGCACGTGAGTATGTCAGTGTCTCCTCCCCATCACGAGCATGGGGGTGGTGGTGAGTCACGGGCTCAGCCTTCAGCACCAACTGTCATGTTCCTTTCCCCCAAACTTCACCCCCCATCCAGTCGCACACCACCCACCCCCACTGGGAGATCTGTGTTGAGAGATTCTCTCTCCATCCCCCTCCCTGCCCTGCTCCTCTCCTGAGAGAGGCAGCAGAATGTTTCCTGGGAGAGTTTCCAGCTTTTTCTTCCCTTTAGGTCCCTGCCCTTGCACTGTCCACCTTTTCTGCAGCCTCTCTGCTCTGGTTACCTGCAAATGAAGCCCTCTTCTCATACATCTCTACATGTCCCAAGGATTTCTCAGTGCAATATGGAGAATTCCCATATTTACCACCCCTCCCCTTTATGGGTGTTATTTCTATTTCTGGGTGCTTTTCCCTCATCTCGATGGGCCCACTCCAGCCTCAGTGGGTCTCTTGTGTCTGTGAGCTGTATCTTGTCTCTGTGGAACACCAGATGTCCTTGGGTCACCCCTCACCCTGTTTCTGTCACCTCCTCCATCTCTTTTGGCCTTTCTCCTCCGCCTCTCTGCTCTGCTTTCTTGGTGCTCTTCTGCAGACTGCTCCCCATGCCCAAGAAGTGTCTTCTGTCTGTGTGTGCTTCTTTTGTGTCTGGCCCTGTCACTGAGGTCCCTTTGCTCCTCTCTGTGGGCCTTTCTCATCCCTGGGCTTTCCTGGTCCTTGTCCTCGTGGGGTTTGTGGGGCTTGGCCTACCTCTCTGGGTCTTGGTGGCTATCTTTTTATTTCTCTGCATTTTGTTTCATCTCTGTAACCCTCTCTCATCTCCATGGCCTTGTCCCCAGGTCTCCTCACTGCCTCTCTTCTCCCTGGGCTCCTGTTCCCAGGGCTGCCTGGGCAGGGCGGTGGCATGGTGTGGTGGAGGGGGTGGCCCGGGGGTGGGCCCTCCATCCAATGCAGCTCCTGCCTCTCATCAGCATTCTCCTCGTGCCCCCCCCAGCCCCTACCAACCGACCAATACGGGCTCCCCCTCCCCCGACTCCCCTCCCTCCTCGCTCTCTGCTGGCCTCCCTCCCTCCCTTCCTCCTGCCTGCCCTCCTCCCTGCCTCCCTCCTTCCCTCTACACCGCCCCCCCCAGCGCGCTCCAGGACCCAGCGCGGGCGGCGGGCGACAGGCGACAGGCGGCGGCCTCTGAAGGGAGAAGGAGCGGTGGTGGCAGCGGTGGCCGCGGCTGGCAGCGGGCGGGCAGGCCCAGCTGGGGACACGCAGCCGGCGGTGGCGGCGGCGGCTGCTGCTCACAGGGGACAGGAGCCCGTAGCCCAGCCCTCCCTCCGAGGCCCTGTGAGGGCCGCCCCCGGGACACCCCACCCTCCTCCGCCTTCCTCTTCCACCTGCTCCTCTCCATCTCCTCCCTCCCCCCCCTCCTCTCCCTCTCTCC
>PVJX010004934.1:63600-89816 GCA_004027295.1 Dolichotis patagonum
CGGCTTCCTTTTCTCCACCCAGTGCTCGCCCCCAGTGGCCCCCCCAGGCCGGCCTGGCTAGGGGAGGGGGCGGGGGCCCTTTCCCGGGCCGGCTTCCCCCTCCCCCGGCTTTGCCTGTGCCCCCCTCCCTTCCGTTTTCACCTTCTTCTCCTCCTTTCCTCTCTCTTTCCCCTCCATTTGCTCCTTCCCCCTCTCTTCTCTCCCTTTCTCTCCTCCATTTTCTCCTTTCCCTTTGCTCCCCTCCCGGCCCGCCCTCTCCTTTTCCACCTGTCCTTCCTCTCGGCTCCTCGGGAGCCACCGTTTTGGATTAGTCGGGGGCCACTGCCGGCGGGGGAGGGGGCCCCGTGGACTGCCCTCTCCCCCTGCCCCACCACACCGTCACCCAAAGCCAGAGCCAGAGCATCTTCGTGGTCGTTCTTCGGGCCTCGAGGGAGCCCAGCCCTCCGTCCCACCAGGATCCGTGAGTGTCTGCAGGGCGGGGATCGGGCTAGGTCTTGGGTCCTGGGTCCTGGGTCCTGGGTCCTGGAAGGCAGGGCTTACTCCCCACCTGGCAGGGCCCCCTGTTCCCTGCTCCCCAGATGGCAGGAACCTCCCCAACTAGGGGCCTGCTTCGTGCCCTCACCCCCCAACCTGCATTCACCGCGACCTTTTCGTACCCTGTCTTGTGAGTACACAGTTCACACCTGGCCCACTTCCCCAGCTTCCTGGGGTGGGGTGTGTGTGTGTGTGTGTGTGTGTGTGACCAACTGTTAGCTGTGTGACACTTCTCTGGGGCTCCTGGAGGGTCCCTGCCCCTGCTTTCTCCAAGCCCTGGGTCACAGTCCCTGACCGGCTGCTGCTTGTTCTCACTCTTTTTCAGTCTCTCTTTCTCTCTCTCTCTCTCTCTCTCTCTCTCTCTCTCTGCCTTATCCTCTGTGCCTGCCACAGGCTCTGACCCCATCCCATCCCACCTGTCTCCTCAAAATGTCTTTTCTGCTTTTGAGTATCCATTTCATGTGTCTTTCGGACCTCTCTTTGACCCTGCCCAACTTCTCTCTGCTTTGCTGTTAGCATCACCGTGTCTCTGTGTGTCTCCTTCAGTTTGTGTCTCTGTTAAACTCTCACCTGTCTGTTGGAGGTGCCCATGCCCAGTCTAACCAACCTTTCTACTTCTATTTTTTGGTTCCTTGCTTCTCTTTCCAGCTCAGGCTGAGAGGCTGAGAGACTGGCTTTCTACTCACTTTTCAGCTTCCCTCACCCTGACCCACTCTGAGTTCCCAGCCCCTTCCTCACTCTGTAGCTGCCCCTCCCTCATTCCTGGTGGTCTTGCTCTTTGGTGTCTTCCATGCTGTCTCCCTACTTCTGCATTACCCTGAGTGGCCTTTCTGCTCCCATTCCTGCCCACAGCCGGGGGTTTGCAAGCTCTGGGATCTTCTGGACCTCTGTGTGGGCTGCCTGTACCCCCCAGCATGTTCACTCTTTCTCTCTGCCTCAGTTTCCCCCCCAACTCTCCTTGTTCCTGTCCTCTAGTCTGTGAGCCCATCTCTCTCACCGTGTGCTTCTGCTTCACGCTTGCTTTTCCATTCATGCCCATTGACCCTTCCTCCTATTAGGCTGCTGTGCAGCTTCAGCATTCATTCTCATCCCCTGGCCATCTTCCTCAGGTTAGTCCTCTTTTCAGAGTTTTGTTGCTTCACTCCTTATGGCTCTTGTACTTGCTGTTATTTATCATTTTGGGGAGGGCCTCTTTCACACCCTATTTGCCTCCTCATCTTTGCTGTATCTCTCCTTTGGTGACTCCCCCTACCTCCCGTGGGTTCCCTGCCTTGGCCTGTCCACTCTTTGGTTGACCATGTTTATCTGACTTGGCCTGGGGCTTCAGGTCTGTGAGTCCCAGGCCTGCTTAAAGCCCTCGTCCTCCTCTCTCACATGCTCTGTCTGCTCCTTGCCTCTTTAGGTTTCACTTCTGGGGTGTATTTGTCCCTATTTAGCCCCATTACCACTTTTGTTTATCTGTCTTTTAATGCATGCCTTTCTGGACCTCTGTATCCATTTTGCTGTACCCTGCCTGCACTGTTTCCATTCTGTTTCTATCAGTGCTTACCACCTGTGGGTCCCTGCCCTTCTGTTTCCTCTCTGGGTCTTTCCGTTTCTCCTCTTTGCTGCCCATTTGTCCCAGATATCCAAGGATGACCCACCTCCCTCCAACCCTCTCCTAGGCCTTTTCTCCACTCTTCCCCTGAGAGCTCTTTCTCTGACTCTCCCAGTGTGGCTTGCTCTTCCATTCTTGACAAGCCTCCAACTTAGGTGTGATTTATAGTCTGCAGACACTAGCCTGTCCAGTGTGCCCTCCTGCCCACAGCCTCTCATTTTCAGAGACCAAGAGAGTGGCAACTTGCTCAAGGTCACACAGTGAAGCACGGGGCACAGTTGGGACTTACAGGGGTCTCCTGTTACCCTTGCCTGGGCTTTCCTGGCCATGTTTGGTGATCTGAGGTGTCCACTTGCATCTTTGCCTGTTCCTAGCAGTTCTCATTCTGGCATCTCATAAACCTAAGTCCTCTTTCTTTGGGGACTAGGTAGGGTGCAGAAGGATGTGAGGTGAGCCTCACAGCACTCTAGGCCCTACAACTGTCTTCTTGGAAACCCAGGTATTCATTCCTTTGGGGCACAGCCCTCTGGCAAGGAGAACTGCATACACATCTCAAACTCACCCTGCCCAGTGGTTACTCTGCAAAAGGCTGGGTGCATCTGGAGCAATCCCTCCACCCTAGCAATCCTTCACTCCCTGAGGTGGAGATTCCTGCAAAGGTGCATAGATTTGTACACTGTCTCTTTCTTCTTGAGACCCCCCTAGAGCAGGGTGGGGCAGCAGTTTGACATGCACTTCTGGCAGGCAGCTCACTTTTAGCCATACTCACTTTCTTCTGACTCTTGTTTATTGCATCCTGGGTTAGTGTCTCTTTGGACTCTGTCTTCATCTTCTGTGCCTTGGTGTCCTGTTGGCCAGGCAGCCTTGCTGTCTTTCTCTCCCCACTCTGCCTTTTCTGTATCTGCCCATCTCTTCTGCCACTTGCCTCTTTCTCTTAGTCCCATTCCTAGCTCCCTGCAACTCTTCTATTTCTCTCCATTTTAATCTACATATTCCTGTTCATTATATATTTGCATGATTTTTGTTTCTTCTTTTCTGCTTCTTTCCCCTAAGTCTCTCTTTTGTATTCTGTTATCTCCTCTTCATTTTACTTTGGGTCATTTTACTTTACTTCATTGCTACTTTGGGTCCATTCATCTATTTTCTTTTTTTCTTTCTCCATCTTTCCTTTTTTTCTTTCCTTTTTTTCTTTCTCCATCTTTCCCTCTGTCCCTAAGTTTTTTGACTCCTAAATACTCTTCCACCCCATCCCCCAGACCCCGGATGTCCAGGCTTCTCCCCCCATGGGATTATGGGAACTAGGGACGTCAGGAAGGTGGCAAGTGAGGCTTGGGATGGGGTTGCCTAGCAACCACTGCATCCTCTCCAGCCGGTTTCTGTTGCCTAGTGACGGCTGCCTGCCCAGATACAGGGGTGGGACTGGGTGGGGACAGAAGTGTGTGGGGTGTGTGATACTTCCTGGTTTCCTATTGGGGTGAGGCTTGTTCTTGGAACTAGTCCCACCTGAAATCTCTAATTACCTCGCCCCGCTATGTACATCCCCTCTAGCAGTGCCTGTCCCTTCAGATCTGAGTGCTGTGAGCTCCTCTCTAGTGCCCTTCTGAGCCTGTGCTTCCCTCCCAGTAGTGCCCTAGTACTATTGAGCTTGGAGTCAGATCAAGTCCTTTGGAGCTGTAAATTTCTCACCAGCAATGTCCTGGGGGCTGCGCTTGCCACCCTATCCAGCAGTCCTCTTAAGGTACTTTGTCCCCCTGTATCAGCAATCTCCACTTGGGTCGGGGGTGTCCCTGCAGGTGGCGAGTGGGGGCCGCGGCAGGTGCGTCCCCATGAGGAGGGGAGGAAGATGCCGGCTGAGCTGCTGCTGCTGCTGATTGTTGCCTTTGCCAGCCCCAGCTGCCAGGTGCTCTCATCACTGCGCATGGGTGAGGCCCTACAGCACCCCGGGCTCCACAGAGACCCTCCCACTAGGCCCTGGGACTCCTCTTTGGGAACCCAGGCATGCCAATCCCCCAGGATCCAGGATTCTGGGCCTCAAGTCTCAGCTTTCCTCAGAAACAAGGAGACCCAACCCCTCTAGATCTTTCTAGCCTCAGATCCAAGAACTAGAATTTTATTCTCCCTCCAGAGTCTAGGAGTCCAGGACCCCAGACTCTCTTTCCTCAGGACCCAGGAAGTCTGGTCCCCAACCCCTGTGTCCCCTCAGCTGCAATCCTGGATGACCAGACAGTGTGTGGCCGTGGTGAGCGACTGGCCCTGGCCCTGGCCCGGGAGCAGATCAACGGGATCATCGAGGTCCCAGCCAAGGCCCGAGTGGAAGTAGACATCTTTGAACTGCAGCGGGACAGCCAGTACGAGACCACGGACACCAGTGAGCGGGGCCATGGGGGCGTGGAATGAGGCAGGACAGGCCGGGGCCCTCAGTCCATCATTCTGCGCCTGGCCTCCTCAGCTCAGCCTTGTCCTCTTCTGGCTTCTTCTTCCCCGCTTCCTTCATGTCTGTCTCTCCTTCCTAGAGGTGAATGCTTCTGGGCACAGGACCCCAGACCATGGAGCCAGGGGTCTCGGGGCATGCCAGTCAGTAAAGGCTAGGCTGCAGCAGAGCCTTGGTGGGCAAGTAGGATGGTAATGTCATTCCCAGTATGCCCAGTGGGACCTGAACTGCCACACAGTAGGAGTGCAGAAGTGTTTATTGAATACTGATAGGCTGAATGACTATTAATATGTGCTAGTTGAACAGATGTGCTAGCTCGTAGACCTTGGGAGTTGCTGTCTTAAAATATGTTTTAAGGGTTGGTGTAGGTCAGTGGTCCAATACCTGCTTAGCACGCATGTGGCTCTGGGTTCCATTTCTCCATAAAACCTGGATATGTTTTAGACAGGTTTGTTGCAGTCCTTATCAGAAGCTTTATTATATTTATGCATATTTCAAGTTATGAGAGGAAGAATGGGGTACAATGTTTTGTGGTAGTACTGGCGATCACCCCAGACTTTTTTTTGGCAGATACAGAGCAATAGATTATCTGGAAGAAAATGGGATAGTGAGGAGGCAGAAAGTGTTGCTGGCAAGAGTCTAGAGCAGGAGGCCATGAGGAAGAATCTGGAGCCAAGAAATGGGGTGTAGGGTTCAGGCCACCCTGACCACCTGGATTCAGGGCCTGTATGAGGGGGTCATGCGTAATGCCTGGGCTAGAGTGTGACAGGGCAGTGGGAGAAAAGCCTGAGGTAACCTGGCAGGCTGGCTTAGGGCTGCAGTGCCGGGGTTGTAAGATGCCACTTTGAGCCAAGACCATAGGTAACAGTGGGTTTAGACCAAGAAGCTCGGGAAGGTGAATTTGGAGGCAGACTTTGGCTAATGAGTGAGGAGGCTAGTAGAGGTTGGAGAATAGGGGACAGATGCGAGAAAATCTGTGGACAAAGAAGGGACAGACTTGATGATTAATGGCTATTAGAATGAAGGTCAGAATCATTTTCAGGCATCTGGTCTGTGTAAATGGTGGGACCATCACCAACTCGGAAGTCACAGAAAGAACAAGTTTGGATGAGGACAGGATGCTTTGAGTTAGTAAAGCAGCTTAAACTGCTTTAATGAAAGAGAGAAAGAGAGAGAGACACACAGAGAGAGACACACACATTAGGACTGGGGTAGCGCAGTGGTAGAGGACAGTGGTACCTTGGTTCATGAACTAATTCCACAATTTCAGTCAAATACCGAATTGGACAAGAACCAAAATCAAATTCAGTGGTTAGGTTCAGTGTTGACCTTATGGGAAAATTTGATTTAGTTCTTGTCCAATTCAGTTTGCATCCAGAATCATGGAAAGAATTAAGTTCGTGAACCAAGGTTCCTCTGTACCTGCCTAGCATGTGCAAGGCCCTGGATTCAATCCTCAGGACCAAAAACACACCCCCAAAGCTCAAAAGAACCCGTATCATGAGATCATGTTACTAAAAGATCTAGGTATAACTTTCAAGCATGGCTGGATCTGGGTGCTTGAATAATATTCCAGGAAACACTGTCTTTGTGAGTCTTGCTTTCCTGTGAGTTGGCTTCATTTTCAGGAATACCCTTCTTAACTGGTGGCAAGATGGCTCAGCAGCTCAAAACTCACATCTCACCAACTTAGCAAATCCAATAATAATTGTAGCAGAAGACATGGAGAAGTCTCTCTGGTCTGATTTGAGCCCATACCCATCTCTGAACTTGTCACTGTGTTTCTGGGCTGGGGTAGACCTGATCTGGGATCCGATCAATCCTGAGAAGCACAGGGACCAAGGGGCAGGGCAAGTCTCCCAGGAAAAGTTAGGGTTCTTCCATGAGAATGGGTCCTGAGAGGGAAAAATACCAGGTGCCCACCTCTTGAGTTTTTTTTTTTTTTTTTTAAATCGGTACCGGGTACTGAACTCACGACCACATGCTTGCAAGGCAGGCACTTATGCCACTGAGCTAAATCCCCAGCCCCAACCTTTTGAGTCTTGAGACAGATGAGTTTGAGGAGAAGGAAGAGCAAGTAGATGCAGCGAAAGGGTATGTTTGGAGCCCAGAGAACTAGGGACTCTTGACTGGGACTTCAGGGTAGAGGAGTGTTAGGTGACTTGTAGGTGGTGACATGGCTGGAAAGACTGAGAAAGAGGAAGGCAGAGCAACTGGCACTGGATCCACAGGTCAGAAGGAGACCCCTGGTGTCACTCTCTCTTTGTGTTTCCTTTTGTTTCCTTTCATGTGACCTGTCCCTCTATGGCTCTGTCCCCATCTCTCTATCTTCTTCTTCCTTCTTTTGTACACCGCATTGAGCAGGGTCAGTTTTTGGCCTCTGGATCTGGGATGGTGGAGAAGGATCAGGCAGCTCTGAGTGTTCTATCCTCTCCTGGACCAGGGTAGCCCTGGGATGGGTGGGGTAGGGAGGAGACAGAGGGTCTCTGATTCTGTGGTTTCTTCTCTGCCCCTTGCAGTGTGTCAGATCCTCCCCAAGGGGGTTGTGTCGGTCCTGGGGCCCTCCTCCAGCCCAGCATCTGCCTCTACTGTGAGCCATATCTGTGGGGAGAAGGAGGTGAGGCGGGGGAGTGTGGGGCTGAAGGAGCTGTCCCTGGGAGGCGAGGCCAGGGAGCGCGGAATGCAAACAGAAGTTCCCTCTCTGTCCAGATACCCCACATCAAGGTGGGTCCTGAGGAGACACCCCGTCTTCAGTACCTTCGCTTCGCGTCTGTCAGCCTGTACCCCAGTAATGAGGATGTCAGCCTGGCAGTCTCCCGAATCCTCAAGTCCTTCAACTACCCCTCGGCTAGCCTCATCTGTGCCAAGGCTGAGTGTGAGGAAGGATAACTGGATATTTTGTTTTCAATTCTCCCCCAAACACCCCTTCCTGACAGCTCTGGAGACCCACACAGTCATTCAGGTCCCCCCCCACCCCGCGCACCCTGCTAGAACCCCTAGGTGACCTGGGCATCAGGTTCTTACCCTATCTTCCCTTTTCAGAAACTGAAATCCCTGATGTCACAGACCCCTTCTGCCCCTGGAGAGATCCATTTGATCCACAGCTGGTGACTAGGGCCCCCTGCTCATCTGGCCCCCTGCTGGGCCCTGGGGGTTTGGTAGGGACCAGTGCTGGGCCTGGTTTCTGCTTTCATGGGACTCTGGGTCCAGAGGAGGCCATGGGCCATTGAGCTCTTGAGACAGCGATACACGGGGCACCACAAGGTGTGTGGGGCTTCTGAGAGGGACCCTAGCTTACCTAGGAGGTTCAGATCTCACATCCTGAGAAGGGGACATTTAAGATGAACCTGAAGGTTGTGGGGGGGACACTGAGGACTGATGGGAACAGAAGTGGAGGGCCAAGGGAGTGTGGCCCCTCTGAGAGGCTCAAGGATGCTTCTGTGGCCAGGGTATGGGAGAAGGAAGCAGGAATGATGGTCATATGGAAGGTTTTGGATCAGAGTAGGGCCAAGGAATGTGGCCAGATTCATGTTGTAGAAAGAGTGCAGATTGGAGGAGACAAGTGTGGCAGGAAGACCAGTGAGAGGCAGGAGCTGGGAGATGAGGGCCTGGGCTCAGGTGGTAGCAGTCAGGATAGAAACTCCGAACAGATTGAGGTGGAGAGTAGAGGAGGGAGGGGAGAGGGTATGGTCATGGGTGACAAGAGATTTCTGTGGAGAGAAGGGGCACACACTGGCTGTGGCATGTGTTGGAGATGTTTAAGTGTGATGGGTTTGTGGGTAGCTTGAGAGAGAGAGAGCGGACCATGCCTCAGAACCCTTGGAAGGAATTCCTTTTCCCAAAGGTGCTTGCTGAGCACCTGCTATGTGCCAGACTGTTGGCATTCAGGAGATGGCAGAAAGTAGGGCAGATGGGAATCACTGTTCAAACCTCTATTCTGAGGCTAGGAGTTAAGCAACAAATCCTGTAAATAAGTACAGTTATACTTAGCAAGTTCCATGGAAACATGATAGCACGTAATAAGGATTGGGAGTTGAGTCGGGGACAATTATAAATGACATGGTGAACACAGGCCTTGTTGAGAAGGTGACAGGTGGGTAATGACCTGGGCAGGGGTGAGGACCTGAGGGAAGAGGGTTCCAGGTAGAGGCAGAAACCAGGACCAGGGCTTCAGGACAGAAGTGAAAGCTTTGTGTATGTGGATCAATGAGGAGGCCGAGGAGGCTGGGTGGTCAGAGCCTAGGAAGGGAGGAGTTGTGAAGCCCTCAGAGGGCTTGGCACAGAGTGGGTGCGCTTCTGTTTTTACCATTCTGGCTTCTATGGAAGGAACAGACTTGGGCAAAAGCATGGCTATTGCAAGAGGGAAGAGATGACAGTGACTTGGGCCAGGACAGTGACAGTGGCGTGTTGTGATGGGTTCCAATATGTTTTGAAGATAGAGGCTAGATGGACTGGGCATGGATGAAGAAGAGAGAAAGCCAGGGCTGCCCGTCAGGGTTCTGGCTGCACCTGCTGTTCTCCCGGTGCGGGAGACAGGCAAGGGGGATGGTGGTGGGGACAAGGAGTGTTGAGTGTGATGTCAGACATCAGTGAGGGTCAAAATGGAGACAGGGACAGGAGTTTGAAGATCTGGGAAGAATCTATGCTGGGATTTTGCTTGGAGGAGACTCAGGCATTGGATCCTGGAACCCAGTATTTTTTTTCAAGCACAGTATCTTGAGGGCCCCAGTTGACCCAGGTTGTCCCCATCTCCCTGGAGGCATGTCCCTCCAGTCCTCTGCCCAGGTACCCCATGTTGGGGAGGAGAAAGGAGAGTGTACCCTGGGCTGGGCAGCTAGAAGATAGGACTCTTTAAACTGAGGCCTAGCCCTCCCTCAGGCCTGCTGCGATTGGAGGAACTGGTACGTGGCTTCCTCATCTCCAAGGAGACGCTCTCAGTGAGGATGCTAGATGACAGCCGGGACCCCACACCATTGCTCAAGGAGATCCGAGATGACAAAGTGTCCACCATCATCATTGATGCCAATGCGTCCATCTCCCACCTCGTCCTCCGTAAGGTGGGCCCCCCTCCATCTCTTATTCTGGAAAGAGCCAAGGAGCAGAAACCCAAATGGCTGTCAGCAAGTCACCTAATGCCCAGGGGCCTCGGTAGTGGGGAGAGGTTATCGAGACCCTCTTCTTATTTGCAGGTGCTTTCATGATCATAACATTTGTCTGCCAGCTTGGCCACCCCCCCAATCACATGGTCCTGGAGGGCACCTCATCTCTCTGTGAAGAGAGGACAATGACAGTTCCTACTTCAGTGACTTGTCATGAAAGTTAGTGAGTGGCAAGAATAGTGTTTAGTGTGGTGCTGGCCCAGGGTGAATGTGCCCAGGTCACAGCCATTAGGAGTGCTCTTGGGTTCTGGGCTGGAGTGCTTTGCATCAGTCCTTAATTTGCTCTCATCCTACGCAGTAGGGGTGGTGTCCTGAGCATTTTGCAGGTGACTGGCTTAGGGGCACACAAGGAAGGCCTGGAGCACTAGGACCTTCCCCTATGGACCTGGCATATTCTGTCTACCAGTGACCTCACTCATTAATCATTCATAAGCTTCTATGCTCTTAGTTTTTCTTCGTAATCAAATTTGTATTACTTTTCTCCACTTTTTTCTTCTTCCTTTTAATTAAAACCATATATCACCCCTGACTGCAGCCCTTAGGAAGAAGTGTGCATGATGAGCTTGTGAGACAGAATGGCTTAGGGACAAGGTTCTGGACTGGAAGCATGTCAGTCTGGGCAGGGGTCCCAGATGCTTCATCTGCTCCTAGCCTGACCTTCTGCAAGGCCTACGTGGACGAACCCAGGGCCTGCCACTCAGGCAGCTTGGTGCCACTGGCACCTTGTAATGTTACATTTCTCATGGGGGTCCACATGGGGCACTCCTGGCATGGAGAGGGCTTCTAGCCTTGTTCTTCTCCAGGACTGTGGGAAAGGGGGTTCCTGAAAATGAACCTCAAGATTTGGTTTTTCTTCTTGAAGAGTACTTTTCTGGCGTGTATGACCACCCTTTGGCCCATGTGACAGTAGCCTTTTTGGGCCACATGAGGGTTAGGGTTAAGGTTCCTGTCGCTGCCCACCCTATCTCTCCAGAAAGAAGTGTGAATGCCCTCATGAGAGGGCCTCATTCGCTTCTCCAACAAATCTATTCGCCCCACCCCCAAGTGCCAGCCAGCATGTGGGATGTAAAGGACCAAGTCCCTCTGTCCTCTCTGGTCTCCTCCCTGCCTTTCTATCATGATCACGCTCATCTCTTACTGTTTCCCACGAGGTATCTTTTCACCAGGCCTGTCTCTAAGTCTCCCTTCCTCTCTTGAGTTCCTCACCATTGCTTGCCTCTCACACTGTCTCTTGGTCTCTCCTGTGTTCTGTAGGCCTCGGAGCTGGGAATGACCTCAGCATTTTACAAGTACATCCTTACCACCATGGTGCGTACCACCTCTCGTCCCCATCGCCCTGCCTCCATGCCTGCCCTGTATGAAGCCCTCACCACCTCCTTTTGGTTCCAGGACTTCCCCATCCTGCATCTGGATGGGATTGTGGAGGACTCTTCCAATATCCTGGGCTTCTCCATGTTCAACACTTCCCACCCTTTCTACCCTGAGTTTGTGCGCAGCCTCAACATGTCCTGGAGGGAGAACTGTGAAGCCAGCACCTACCCAGGCCCTGCGGTGAGCACACACTCAGTCACACTCAGAAACACACTGCACACACACACGCACAGGGGACGTCACTCAGATCAGATCATGCACAGAACTCCCAGGCACTTCCAGAGGTTTTGTGGTATAGTTCTGGGTATGTCTGACCCGTGTTTCCTTCCTCTCCACTCACCGTGCCGCTCCAGCCACACCAGCTTCCTCCAGGGGCCTCAATGCCCCAGGAATGGCATGTGCTCGTCCTTGGCTTCTCGTGCGCTTCTCCACAGAACCTGTGGCTGTCCCCTCACTGTCGCCTCAATATCTTGGGCTTCTCCAGACATAGTCTTCCTGCACGCATAGTCTGGAGGAGCTACTCCCACCGAGGTATGGGTGACATGCACATCTTCCCCACTGACTTCCGTGTGTCCCGGGAAAGACACCAGGACCTCTTTCTCTTCTCTGAGTCATGCCTGTGAGGAGAGTTGTCCATAGGCTTGGGGTAGCAACACAGGTTACTTGGGGGGATCTCTTGGCTAAGCCGCCTCCCCCCCCCATACCCCTCCCCAGCTGTCTGCTGCCCTGATGTTTGATGCTGTGCATGTGGTGGTGAGCGCAGTCCGAGAGCTGAACCGCAGCCAGGAGATTGGCGTCAAGCCGCTGGCCTGTACCTCGGCCAACATTTGGCCCCACGGGACCAGCCTCATGAACTACCTGCGCATGGTGAGCCAGGGGCAGGGGAGAGTGGAGGGGTGGGGTAGTGACCACCTCAGGTGGTGGCACTCACTGTGTCCACCCTGCTGCCTTCTGCCCTCTTCCCTCCCTCCATTCCTGCCTGCCACTGTCCCGGCTTATTCCTCATTCTTGTATCTCCTCTCTTCACTCTTGCTGCCTTCTGCCTATCTGGGCTGCATGCTGTCTTTGGGACTTGTTCCTTGTCTGTTCCTTTGTGCCATCTGCCTGCGTTTCCTTGTGTGCTGTCTTCTCTATGACTGTGAGCCTTCCTGGTCCCTCTTTTCTGCCCCTCCACCCTTGTCTCTATGCTTTTCTCTAAATGTCTGGTCCCCTCTGGGCCTTTCTGCCCATCTCTGGGCCTTGTCACCCCTCCCTCTGCCCCGCCTCCTGCCCTGCTAGGTAGAGTATGACGGGCTGACCGGGCGGGTAGAATTCAACAGCAAAGGGCAGAGGACCAACTATACCCTGCGCATCCTAGAAAAGTCTCGGCAAGGCCATCGAGAGGTGAGCAGGCTCAGGGCAACACCAGAGCCCCTCAGGGATATGGGCAGGGTGGCCCAGAAGCTGCTGAGTCCGGTAGGTCCTGTGCTGACAGTGCCCTCTCTGCTCTCAGATTGGGGTGTGGTACTCTAACCGGACCCTGGCCATGAATGCCACCACCCTGGACATCAATCTGTCGCAGACATTGGCCAACAAGACGCTGGTGGTCACAACCATCCTGGTGAGTGGTTGTGGGCTGGGGAAAGGTCAGAAAGGGAAGAGGTCCAAATGCAGGGCCAAATGCAGGGCCCAGCCTTGTCCTAGCTCCCTGTGATGTGCACAGGACTCTGTGCACAGACTATCAGGCAACATGACTGATGCATCCAGTGTCCCAGCTTGTGACCAAGGAAGGCATCACCATCCTAACCACTGCCAGAGGAGGGGAAGGTACAGAATCTGTCATAGGAGCTAGCTCAGCCCCGGGCTTCTGGTCAACGGGAGGTTTTCAATAATCACAGTCGCTAGAATGATCATTTTGTCGCATTTATCAGCCTAGTGTGTTGATACATGCCAACTTGTACAGTTTCCATCTTGAAGATGTGGAATTGGAAGATCAGAGAGGTGAAGCAACTAGCCTGGGATCACATGGCAGGTGCATGGCATAACCAGGACTGAAGGCTGTGTCTCTATGGCTCCAGAGCCTGAGTCTCTAAGTGCTGTGGTCTGAAGCTCCAGTCCTCTCCATACTTGAGCCCAGCTAAGGACATTGTCTGGTCCCCCAGGGGCTGCTGTTCCTGCATTTTACAAAGTCAGAGAAGAAGGGACCTTGGTGTGGCCATTGTTCACCAAGTACCTGCTCTGTACCAGGTATGGTGAAACCCTTACCAAGTGTCGCTCTTGAAACCTCACAGCTAGCCTGCAGGAGTGGCCTTATTCTCTCCCTTTTGATGATAAGAAGACAACCATAGACACCCTGGTGGAGCCTGTGCTTTTGCCACTGTGCCCTGCTGCCTCCTGCCAGGTACTGTGGTTAGAGAGGTGGTGACATACAGGGCCTATACAGCAGGACTTCCCTGAGAAGCTGGGCCTGGAAGCTGAATGTGCCAGGCAGCCACACTCTTCACTACAGCCAAATCCATGACCTACTGGTTCCCCTGATCCCTGAGAAGCCCTCAACCATGCTGTGAGCTGGGCCAGATCAGAGCGGTGAGCACTGATGTTTAGAGAGAGTTTCTGCAGGGTTCCCCAGGATGTCAAAGGCCCTCAGAAGCAGCAAGTCACAGGGTCACTCCCTAGGGGGCTCCTTATCTAGAGTGCACCTTATCCCTCTGGATAAGGGCCAGTGAACCTGTTGGGGAGCGACAGATGGCCTGCAGACGGAAAACCAGACACTTGTTAACAGCCTCATCAAAGGTCCTGAGTGCTGGCTGGCCAGGAGCAGCCGGCACCGCTGCATGTAGTGTATAGTCAGTCCCTGAAGCCTCCTGAAAGTCCCTGGGGTCCTTGGTGGGGAGCAGGTTGCAGAAGTCAGGGGGAGGAGGTCAGATGCATCCCTTCTCACACTCTTCCCTGCTCCCCAAGGCCCAAAAGCTAATGTTGTTCTTCTCTTCATGAAGTTCATTCTTCTCTTGATGGATTGGTTCACTCATTCATTCCGCTAATATTTACTGAAGCTGCTGTGTGCCTGGTCTTACACAAATTCTGGAGGCACAGAAATGAGTCACAGGTGCTCTCAAATGTACTGGGGGAGGTGATCCCAGCCTGATGGAGGTGATGCACCTGGACATAGTAATTCTTACCTTGGGTAATAAGGATTTCCCGGAGAAAGAGGGGACTGACACAGCTTTAGAGGCCCGAGAAGGGCCTCATGGTGGAGGTGGCATCAGGCAGGGTTTTAAAAATTGTGCATAGACAACATCTCAGGCAGCAGGAGCAAGGACTCAGGAAGTGCTTGTCAGCTCACCTGGGGAGGCCGGCAGCCTTGTTGGGTATAAACCAATGTGCTACGTTTCATTCTATCATTTTTGTTTTCCTTTATCTTGTGGGGTACTGGAGTTAGAACCCAGGGCTTTACGTGTAGTAGGCAAGCACTCTGCCATTGAGCCACACCCTGACCCCTCACCAGCATTTTCAGACACAGGTTTTGGGATGAGGCTGTGTCACGCACTTGGGGATTGATATGAATCCAACTGGGTGCCTGGGCAAGACATGAGTCAGGACTCGTCTCATTCTCTATTCTGTCTAAGGGCCCAGAATGGTGCCTGCCACCTGCCACATAGAGAGAGGACATGTGATCGGTGATAAGTGATGGGACATGTGCTCTGGGGGCCTGTGGGGCAGCAGAGGGAAGTGGCTGGGGGCCTTGGTGCCTGCACTTTACCTTGGAGCAGGAAGGAATGATGGGTATGGGCTGGGACTGCCCCTGGGATGGGGCTGGCTGCTCGGCAGCTGGGAGAAGGCGAGCTGGCTTTGAGGCTGAGAGAGCCTGAGGGGTGGGTGAAGGTGCAGAAATCCCAAGGAGGTGAGACCAAGCTGGGTCTTCCCTCCACAGCCCAACCTCAAGCACAGTCAGTCCTAATGACTCCGTTCCTCAGGCCGTGCCCTTACCTTGCTTTTCAGTGGCTGGTGTGGCAATCTGAGCTCCTATTAAGGGGGAGACAGACCTCAGTTTATTCTGGGCCCCCAGTTCAAGTCTTCTAACTACAATTTCCTCACCTTCATCTGTAAAATGGGTCCAGCGATGTACTTTGAGGGGCCGTGGAAGCAACGAAGGCACCAAGAGCCCCAACAGTACAGCTGGAAGGCCCACCGTGTGCTTACGAGCACCCTGCCTCTCCGGCCTTGTCCTTGATAGAACATAGCAATCATAGTGCTAACGCTTGTGAGATTTTTGCCAGCGTTACTTAAGTCTCCACTACGTCCCCAAGGTCAGTACCTTTATGCCCCTGATTTTCAGACAAAGAAACTAAGGTACAAGAGGGTTAAGTGACTGCTGAAGGTCACCCAGCTAGAAGTGCACAGGACCATTTGAGTTGGCGCAACCTATGTATCTATCCTTTGCTCCACATTGCTTTGATTTCTGCTTCTTCCTGAGTCCCTGGGACTCTTTTCTGAACTTGACACTGCCATGAGAGTAGTGTGTGACCTGAGCAGGTCTCTTTTGCTGCCCTGGGTTTCCTCTTTGTAGTGAGGGTGTCAAAGTATTCATAACAGAGTGAGGCAATTGGGGTGGATCAGAGTCATATAAATTATACTCCAGGATATCATGGACCTGGATTTGGGTCCCAAGTTCATGAAAAGCAGTCAGCTTTTGAGGATGTTCTAAAAGCCAGCCATCCTCCTTGCATTTTTAAAAGACATTTATTATTATGATGATTATATTATTTTGTGCTGGGGACGGAACCCTAGGACCTCAAACATGCTGGGCAAGTATTACACCAAGCCTTAAGAGATTTCTGTTGCAGTGTAACGTGCACATAGAATCTTGCACAGATTGTTAATTATTTCTCACTAAATTTTCCAAAACTGAACACATTTACATAACCAGCCCTCCATTTCTGAAGCCTCCTTGCCTCGCTTCCACTCACTGACTTGCCCAGGCGAACTGCTGTCTCAACTTCAGTTACTGCAGAGTCACTGAGCGCCCCTGCCCCTTTTTCAGTGATGGTACTGGCGATTGAACCCAGGCCTTCACACTGAGCTACATCACTAGCCCTTTTTGTGTTTTATTTTGAGATGGAGTCTCACTAAGTCACCAGGTTGCCTAGGCAAGGCTCAAACTTGGGATAGCTTCTGCCTCAGCCTCCAAAGTGCTGGGCCTACAGACATAGGCCACCAAGCCCAGCTTTGTGTCAACCTCGTACCACGGTGCATGTTCTCTTTCATCCAGCTCCTTTTGCTCGACATCATGAGATTCTTCCATGTTTTTGCACGTGATTTAGTTTCACTGTTACGTGTTCTGTGTTGTGGATGTATCTACAGTTTACTTATTCATCACATGTAGATAGACATATGAACCATTTCTGAGGTTTGTTTTGTTTTGTTTTGTTTTATTTTTTTGCTGTTATGAACAGTACTACTAGGAACATTCTAGGCCAGTGGTAACGAACCTGTGGCACACATATTTTTCTTTTAAGATAAAAAGTGTTAATATATGAGGTTTTTTTTCTCCCTAAAGTAAACAGTATTCAGGTTTAATTGCAGTGTTAGCACCTTGTAATAAATAAATGGGTTTTTGGTTGCACTTTGGGCACTGAAGTCTACAAGGCTTACCGTCACTGTTCCATGCCACGACTTTGGGGCATTTGCATTGGTGCTTCTGTTGGGTCAGTTCAGAGAGCAACACTGTTGGTTGGTTGCAGGTGTGTTTTAGCTTGCGTAGATGCTGCCGAAGCATTTTTCACAGTGATTGTACTACTTCATTCCCCTCAGCAATGTGCGATTGAGAATTTCATTTGTTTTTCATTTTCCACTGGTAAGTATATAAAGATACCAAGATATGTGGTTTTCCTTTTCACTTGACCACCTTTTTTTATTGATTGACTATTTAGAAGTCTTCTTTTGGGAAGTTCTTGCTCAGGTTTTTTCTTTTCTTTCTTTTTTTTAAATGGGCTCTATGACCTTTTTATTGATTTTAGAGTTGCTTATACATTCGGGATATACTTCCTTTGTCAGCTGTATGTACTGACAATTCCTTTGTGACTTGCCTTTTCATTCTCAGTTGTATAATTTTATAAAGTGACTGGAGTTTTAATTTTATTGTCCACTTATCAGTTTTTTCTTTTGTGGTTAATGCTTTTAGAATTTAAAAATCCTTTCCCTACCCCAAGTTCATGAGGATAAACCATTGGGTTTTACTTTTCTTTTTTGTGGTGCTGGGTATCAAACTCAGAGCCTCACACATATAATACACTCTACCACTAAGCTATATCTCCAGCCCCTTTTGCTATTTGCTTTCTAAAAGCTTAATAATTTTTCTTTTTACATTTAAATCTGCAGCCAGGCATGGTGGTACATGCCTATAATCTCAGAATTCTAGGAGGCTGAGGCAGGAGGATCATCCCAACCTGGGCAACTGTGTGACTTAGTAAGACCCTATATCTCAAAATAAAAAATAAAAAGGGGGGGGATGGGATGTAGCTCAGTGCAAAGACCTTAATCTCTGATTTGCAGTTGGGGTGGGGAGGGACTTTTAAAATGTACAGTTCTGCTAGAATTGTCTTTTATGAAGTAAGGGGGAGGGTTCACAATATAGTTCTCTCATATGGATATTTAATTTGGCCCATTTATTAAAACAAGTATTTTTCTCTCTTCCCCATAGTCTTATCTTTGCTGGAAATCCCTATCCATTTTGATGTGGGTTTGCTTACACTCCAGTCTATTGTCCATTTGTCCATCTTTACTCTTAATACCATGATGTCTTAATACCATAGTTTAAGCTAAGTGTTGGTAGGTAGGGTAAATATACCAATTTTGATGTTCTTCTTTTGGATTCCTTTGGCTCTTTTTGATCCTTTGTATTTCCATAAACTTTTTTTTTCCCTCTTGGACAGAGTCTTGCTATGTAATTCAGGCTGGCCTTGAATTTACTATGTAGCCCAAGCTGGCCTCAAATTCATAGGGATCCTCCTGCCCCTGTCAGTGCTTGAGACACAGGCCTACGTCACCACGCCTGGCTTATTTCCATATGCTTTTAAATAAATACTCCAGTTTTTAAAAATGCATGGCATTGGGAGATAACATAAACCTAGGGAGAACAAAAATCAAAGGATAAAAGGGAGTAAGGAGAGAAATCAGCCTCTTTCCCCCTGGTCCCTCTTTTTCTCAGAGGACACCATCATTCCAGAAATGTCTGTTGCATGTGCAGTCACATCCCCACTCTTTCTTCCACAAAGAATAGCATATTGTGCACAGTGTTCTGTAGCTTGTTTTTTTCCCCCTCTTAATATATCTTACAGACTTTGCTATTTTTGTAGTTGCCTGGGATTCTTTTATGACATCGATGATCTTTTTAACTTGTCCCAAATTAGATTGTTTCACTCTTTGTTCCCATCATGAACACTGCTGCAGTGATTTTCTTGGGCCTGGATTTTTGTGCATAGCTACACAGTCGTTGGGAGGATAGATTCTTAGAATCTGACTTAGCTGCGTTCCACTGCCTGTCCACAATGTTGGGCTTCACATGCCATTCTCTTTGATGTCTGCAAACCTTGGATTAGTGGCTATTTAAGGACGTTTAGTTGTGAAGGCCCAGTGCTCTAAATTGAGTCCTAGGTCATTGCTTTCAGATCCTGAGTTCTGTATGAGGCTCCCATCTCTGTTTTTGTTTGTGTGAGTTCAGGTCCTGATTCTGAGACTTTAAACCCAAGTTCCCCAGTCTTAAATTTGGAGATTGTCTTGGCATAGTGGAGGGAACAAAAGCTTCAGCGTGTACAGAAACAGGGTGGTGAATTTCAGCTCTGGCCCCTCTCCCTTCCCACTACCCTGCTTTAGCTGTCTGGCCTTGGGTGGGCACTTTACCTCTCTAAATCTTGTTTCTTTCTCTGTATAGCAAGTGAGCTGTGTAAGGCCGGGGATGGGGTTGCTGAATACCTGAAATCTCAGCTTGGGAGGCAGGGGAAGAAGATAGCAAATTTGAGGCCAGCCTGCACAACTTAGTGAGATCCTGTCTCAAAATACAATTTCTTTTCTTTTCTTTCTTTTTTTTTTTTTTTTTTTTGGTACCGGGGATCGAACTCACGACCTCATGCTTGCCAGGCAGGCACTTAAGCCACTGAGCTAAATCCCCAGCCCTCAAAATACAATTTCAAAAAGCATTGGGGACATAACTAACCACTCCTGGGATTCAGTCTCCAGAAATGTGCACACATGTGCGTGTGCATGCGTGCGTGTGTGCGTGTGTGCGCACACACACACACACACACATACACACACATGGCTAAATGAGAACATTTGAGCTCTAGTATGGGTAGTTGGCTCGAAGAGTCTTGATTTTTGATTCTTCAGCTTTAGTACCCAAGTATGATGCCCCGCTCTGTGTCTAACTTCTCCCATGTCCACTCCTCTGATTATGTCCACCTGAGTGCACTTTAACACAGGGTCAAAGAGCAGAACTTTGGAGTCAGAGTGGCTTGTCTTTCTCAGCTACTTCTCGCTTCACTTCCCTGGACCCCAGTGTCCTCAGCACTAAAGCAGAGGTAAGAATACCGACCTCCTACACTGATAGAAGAGCTGTCACACAGCAAGCCCACAAGAAATGCTAGCTGCTGCTGCTATTATTAGTATGATCTCACATTCCTGCTCCCAGTTGCACAGTTTTGGATTTGGAAAGGCATCTTAGTAGTAAAAAAAGCATTGGTTTTTCTCCATCCCATCATCCCTTAGCTGCGAACCTCCATGGAATCTGTAGTCCAGGGCCCATGACAGGACCTGGCTTCATGGTAAGTCATTCAATCATTGTGTAGCAAACCACTCTAAATAGCCAGAGACCTAATACTGATTTATTATTTCTCATGATTCTGTGGGTTTGTTGGGTAGTTCTCAGATGGTCTTACCGGGGCTCATGCAGCTGGTAGCCAGCCCACTGTTGGCTGGCATGCCCAATCCACTCATCCGCCAGCAGGTTGGCTGGGGCTCCCTTACACAGTTGTCCAAAGAGGCTCCTCTGAAGACCAAAGTTCTGAAATCTATGGGCTGAGAATATAGTTTAGTGGTACAGCATCTGCCTGGTAAGTGCAACGTCCTGAGTTTGATTCCTGGTACCAATCAGTCAATCAGTGAAATCTGACTTCCTTTATGCCACATTGTTTTGGCCAAAACAAGTCACAAGGCTGACTTGACTATGGAGTGAGAAAGTGGACCCCATATGTTGATGGGCGAGGAAGCAAAATACTATGTTCACATCTACCACAAAGCTCAGTAATTAGGAAAGGTGACAGAGGTCACTTGCCCTCTGTGAGCGGTGTGCACATTTGTAGAAGAATGAGTCTAATAATGCTTACTTTAGCGCCTGGTCTCTGTGAGGAATTAAAGTGAGGAAACAGAGCACGCACAGGGCAAGTGCTCACAGCACAGTAGCCATCATGGATGTTGTCGCCAAAATTTTCCCCGTGTCCTAAGACTTTTTTTGGTGCTGGAGATTGACCCAAAAGCCTCGAAAATCCTAAGCAAGTGTACTCTTACTGAGCTGCACTCCCAGCTCTTTTTAATTTTAATTTTATTTTTAAGACGGGCTCCAGCTAAGTTGCCCAGGCTGATGTCAAACTTGTGCCTCCCAAGGGGCTGCCTGTGCCTCCCAAGGGGCTGGGATTATAGGCATCCACCCCTGCATCTGGCTTCCTGAGCCTCTCATTCATCAGTCCAGGGTGGCACTGTGTTAACGACCATTTAGGCGAAAACTAGAGCAATGTAAGTTTCCCTTTTGTCATAGTCATCTTCATGTCCTTGTTTTACTAACATGCGGGATGTTCTCTCTGCTTGCATGGTTGTTTTTTTTGTGTGTGTGTGTTTTTTTTTTGGTTTTTTTGGCACATTGGGGTCAGTAAAGTCTGCTTGTGCCTCTCAGAAGTAAACACCAAGGCAGCAAAAGGCCACAGACTGCAAACTGGCAGGTATGTGTGTGCTTGGCCCGTGAAACACTTTTTTTTTTTTTAAACAGAGTATTAGAATTTGAATTAGTTGCTAACATTTATAATCAGGGGATTTTACAAAACATTCTAGGTTTCCAAATTCTCTCGAAGTCACACCATCTGGCATCTCAGGTCTGTTTCCTTCATAGTGGTGCAGGCCTGGAGACCAATCCTGGTGAAGGAGACACACTTTGGCTGTTGGTGGCTCATGAAGTCAGTTTACTGAGTCACTGCTGGCCCTGTGAAAAGGTGACGTAGCGCAAAATAAAAAAATATCGGAGTGTACTGCCCACGGTCACGAGTGGCCAGAACTGTTTTGTGGAATTGAGACCCATTGTATGTGTGTTGACTTGCATGGCAGGATAAACTGTCTCTCTCATTGTAGGTCGCAGTAAAATATTTGAAAGTCCTGTTCTAGCCTGGCCCAAGTTCTCTCCAGTCTGGCTTTCTGTGAAGCTTTCTCCTGTCTCTTAGGCACTTAGGCTGGAGACCAATGAATGTCAGGTTGTCTGTGGAGATTAAAATGACTCCCTGCAATCTGCTAGAGGCTGGCAAGGTTCATGTGGGTTTGTTTTGTTTTGTTTTGTTTTCCCTCTAACTAGCAGGCCTGTTTCTACTTTGAGTAATTTTTCCCCCCTGGTCCAGGGGTTTGAATCTAACACCTAGCAATAAGCTACATTCCTAGCCCTTTTAAAATTTTATTTTGAGACAAGGTCTCCCCATGTTGCCTAGGCTGGTCCTAAATTTGTGATCCTCCTGTCTTAGCCTCCTAAGTAGCTGATTAACATTTCAAGCATTTTTTAAAAAATTTTATTTTAAAGAGGGTAAAATTAAACACAACAATTTCAAATATTTTTAAGTGAAGAGTATATGCCATGAATCTGTCATCCTCCCTCTTTGAGCAGATTCCTGATCTAGCTGCCTGTTCCAGGTCTCCCAGCACCACCTGGGTCCCCAAATCCCTGACTCAGCCATAAAATGCCAGCCTCTTAACTGCTGTCCTCTTTTGCCCACCTAGGAGAACCCATACGTCATGCGCCGGCCCAATTTCCAGGCTCTGTCGGGTAATGAACGCTTCGAGGGCTTCTGTGTGGACATGCTACGGGAGCTGGCCGAGCTGCTGCGCTTCCGCTACCGCCTGCGGTTGGTGGAGGATGGGCTGTATGGGGCCCCTGAGCCCAACGGCTCCTGGACTGGCATGGTTGGCGAGCTCATCAACCGGGTATGGCTGGGCTGGGGCTGGGTGCAGGGCCATGGAACAGGCGAGAGGGAGGGTGGGCAGTTGGCAGCCTAGCATATAGCACAGGGAGCCTCTCTACCATCCTGGCTGATGGTACCAGCGCTGGGTATCTGTACCTGAGTGCGCCATGGAACTGGTTGAAGATGGGTGCCACTTCCTTGTGTCCTACTTTGTCAAATTCATTGGGTTAGTTGGTGCTCAAAGATTTGTTGAAGCTGGACATGGTGGCACATTCCTGTAATCCCAACACTCAGGAGGCTGAGGCAGGAGGATCTCTGTGAGTTTGAGGCCAACCTGGGTGACATAATGATCCAAGGGCAGCCTGGACTATATAAGAAGACTTGACCTTGAAAAGCAAATGAAGATATGTTGAATGACTTGACAGTGATGTGGAGGAGGGATCAGGCAAGGGTCTGAGGTGGTCAAGAGAGGCTTCCTGCACAAGTTGAAACTACGAACAGGGGCTGCATCCTGTGCACACTCACCGCACCCAGCACCTGCCAGGGAGAGTTGGTGTCCTGTGGATTCATATCCATTCGCTCAGTAGGTGTTCGGAGCTCCTAGCAGGTGGCTCGCCTCTCTTGGGGCTCAGGGTTAGCGAGTGGAGAGCACTGAGCATGCAGATCCTGCCTCTAACAACTCACAGTCCCTTAAAGACACAGGAAGCAAGTGACCGCAAGCCAGATTTAGGAGGGCCGGAATGGAGGAAACTCAGAAGAGGGGTTCACTGCGGGCACCTGACCAGCCCGGGCACCCAGGGCGGGCTCCCCAGCAGAGGTGATGCCCAAACCGATTCACAAAGACCGTGATGCAGCAGGTGAGGGGCCCAGCAGATAGGAATGTGCTTGGAGCAGAGGAGAGGGCACTAGAGGAAGTAGAGGGGCCCTCATGTGGATGGGACTTGGGTAGAGGTGAGGAAGGGTGAGAGGCAGGGCCACGGGAGGTGGGAGGAAAGAGTGCAGTGGGAAGAATGCTTTGGAGTCCAACAAACCTGGGGTGAACGATTTCTCTGAACCTCAGTCCCCTCCAGAAGGTGGGGGTCCTACCCGATGGCTGTGTTGAGGTGAATGTTTCAGGCAGCAGAGGCAAGATCTTCACATGTTGTTGTCAGAGAGCAAGAGGACCAATATGGAGTTCCTCTTTTTATTCCAGGCAGAGAAACCAGATGGGCAGTTGCCCAGAGGCAGGACTATGCCACATAGGCCCCTGGCTAGGGCACACCCAGAGCTAGCGTGGAGAGCAGGGAGCTGCTGCCAGGAATAGTCGGGGTGGCCTTGACACTGGACTTGGCTGAGCACACCAGCGATTCTCACCTGGCTGTCTCTCTCCCATGCCAAAATCTATTTCATCTGAGCCCCTGAATGTCACCAGGGTAGACATGAGCAGGGCACTTCGCCCCACAAGGACATTTATCCTTTGGGCACCAATTTTCAAAAATTATTTTGAACAGCAGAACTTCTCCAATTAAAAGCTTCTTCAGAATACTGGACAAAAGCATAGTTTCCTTGATGAAGGCCGAGGTGGGAGGGCCCCTGAGTCTGAGCTGCTTGGTCTCCCTGCCTGACCCCCCAGGCAGTCCCCGAGGCACTTCCCTGGGGGGCTGCCTGCTGGAAAGCTTGCGCTACAGGGTGTGTTTTAAGGACCGAAGCCCAAAGAGGCACCTAAGGAGACAGAGGGGAGGAGGCCCGGATCCGGTAACCCTGCGTCTGCCTGACAGCCAGGCTTGCCCATGCCTGTTTCTGCAGCCAGGTCTTCAGTCATGCAGGCTCAGAAATTTTCTTTCATTGTGGGACTCCTGTATATAAGCAGGCTACAAGGGAGTGGCCCCCACTGCAGTCACTATAAATGGGGCTGCAGCTTATTCATCAGCAGAGAAGAAGGCTGTCTGCCACAGTGCTCACAGCTGTCTGGCCTCCGGTCAGGCTTAACCTTTGTACCCCTGAGTTTCTTGGTAGCATGAGGGAGAAGATTTGGTTCCTGGGGTAAGCTTTCGTGGTTGGTTGCTGTGATTGTGACCCTGAGTCTTGAGTCCTGTTTGACTCTTGGCTCCGCTGTATATTAGCTGTGACTGTGGGCAAGTTACTTAACCTCCCTTTAACTTGGTTTCTTCACCTGTAAACCTGGAGACATAGCCCCTGGCATATAGCATGGGTATGAGGCTGAAATGAATGAGTCCACACCAGAACAGGGCCTGGTGGGTAGGGGGCACTGTGTGCCTGTATTCAATGATTCCCTTTTTTTTTTTTTTTTTTTTGGTAATACTGGGGATTGAAAGTAGAGGCTTTGCTCTGAGCTACATCTTTGATCCTTTTAAATTTTCTCTTTTTTTGAGACAGAGACAGGATCTCACTAAGTTGCTAAGTTTCCAGGCTAGTTTGCATTTGTGATTCTCCTGCCTCAGCCTCCCAGAGTGTTGGAATTACAGGCATGCACCAGTACACCTGGCTGTATTGTTGTTCGCATTCCTGTCAGCATGGCCAGCCAGGTCATGCATGTGCTCGTGTGCTCACCTGTCTGTTTACCACCCACCTAGTATTTATTGATCACCCACTATTTACCAGGCCTTGTGCTTTACCCAAGTGATGCGGTGAACAAGTCAGACCTGGCCCTGCCCTCACTGGGCCTCAGCAGATCCACGGGATGCTCTCAGAATGCTGGACCTGCCTTCGGTGAGAGGGGGGCAGCAGGGCCAGCAGGGCCAGCAAGGAGGCTCCGGGTGAGACGGTGGGCCTGGGGCTGGGGCACAGCAATGATGAAGACTCAGGGAGGGCTCGGAGCTCGGTGCTTGGCAACTGCTGGTGTGTGGGGGGTGCGGGAGGAAGGAGGCGGGTGGCGAGTTGGTGTTCTTCCCGTGTCTGGCTGGGGCAGCTGGCGATGACATTTAGGGAGAGAACAGTGGAGGAGGAGCAGGCTGGGAGCACAAAGGGGTGGGGCTTGGCCTCGCTGGGTCTGTGCTGCTTGCTGTGGGGTGGCCAGGCCTGCAGAGGCACGTGGGAATTGTCACTTTGTCACCACAACAGCAGCAGCTGCTGTTGGTTGATTTCACACCATGTGCCAGGCACATTCTTGCTTTGCCCTTGTGATGGTTCTTCATGGCCCAGAGGATCGCTGCCTTCCTACCAACTTGAGAGCTGGGGCCCAGCAGCAAAGGGACCTGCCTCTGACACACAGGACTGCAGATGTGCCTGTCCCAGGCCCCCAGGAGGGAAGCCTGGGATAGTCCAAATAACGCTCAGTATTCAGGACCAGCCAGGCACTTGTGTAATTGACTCCTTAATTCCTCATAGCCTTTAGTGAGGAGGGACTGCTACTAGCTGCATTTTCTCAAATGCACAGAGCAAGGCACTAACATGCCCTGTCCAGGCCATGCAGCTAATGTTTGGGAGAGCCAGGACAGCACCCCAGTGAGATGGCCCAGAGTTGGAGAGTGACTTCCAGATGGAAGACAGCCCATGATACTGGCATCTCCCCACCCTAGCCACTTTTGGCCAGGGATCCTGGGCCAGTCTCAAATTATGGTCCATTTATTCCACCCAGTGGCCGCTGCTGGAATTGGCCTTCTCCCTTCCTGCCTCTCTCACCGGCCTCCTGACTGGCTTCTTGGCTTCAGGACTCTGTACTCTAGTCTGTCCTCCAACAGGATCTCTCTGCAGTGCAAATCTGATCCGTCCCTTGCCCCTGCTTTACCAAAGTCCTGAGTACCTTAGCAAAGTCTGCACCTTCTATCCTGGCCCTCAAGAGCAGAGCAGCTGTCTCAGGGCCAGACTGAGGGAAGAGTTGAGCTGTGATGTAGTCATGGCTGGCCCTCGGCCAACCTGTGGCAGTTCTGGAGCTGGGGTGACCTTCAAGGATATCATCTCCCCTGGCGCAAGGGGCTTTATGGCCCCACTAACATGTC